>CATIWR010674332.1:0-23686 GCA_949677035.1 Omphalea diandra | reverse complement strand
TATATATATATATATATATATATATATATATATATATATATATATTATTTTTAGCAATAGTTCCTTTTAGAACAAAAGAGTCACGGCCAAATTTATAAGATTTGAAATTAATAGGGTTCCCCAATCCAAAGACTAAAATATTTTAACAACCAAAAAAAAAAAAAAAAAAACCCCTCATAAATCATATCATGTGCTAAAAAAGAACGTCAAATACCATGTAATAAAACGAAAGCAACTTTTTTATTTATCAACACATTTAGCTGAACTCACTCTATATAAAATTTATTCAAGCTGCTTCCTCTCTCAATCTCTAAATTCTATTAATTAAAAAAAAAAAACCTAGGAAAGCGTAATTCTATGCTTTCAAGATACATGCAACATGACATCCATATAACTCAAAATTGAAATCTGGGCTAACAAATTCCCAAGTCTAGCATTGCCATGTCCAGTGTTAATATACATTGTACAAGAAACAAAAATTGCTATGCTATGAATTATTTGTATACGATGGTTGAGAGTAAAAAAAGTAAAAGGTTATTATTCAGCGGATGCCTATATCCACTAAAGTTGTAGCAAATATTCCATATCAATTAGTTATCCACACGTATTCTTGAAATTTTTGCCATATCAATTCTCAGACGCATAATTTCCTATATAACTTATAATTTTTAGGATTCTGAGAAACAATTCAAAAATGTATGCATCATGTTATTTGTATTCGTTGTAAGATTCTAATACTGGAAATCTATAGCAAAACTTAGCTCAATCATTTACTTAGGACAATTGAGCAAGGCTGTGAAAATACAATTCGAATAAAGTAATTCTTCACCAGTTTCATACAATGAAGCTCAAACGACACCTGATTATATAAACGACATATATGAAATTTGTTATAAACACAATCAATTCAATTCTATAAAAATTATTTAGTATAAATGAATTTTATAATTTTTCACATTATTTGGCAGAAATTAAAATTTATTTAAAAACTTTATTTTACTAAATATTGAAATTAATTATAGCTAAATTATATTTTATAATATAATAAATATAGAAATCAAAAATTACAAAAAAAGGTCCTAAAATTTGGTCCAATTTTCAAATATATCCCAACTTTTTTTTTATCAATAAAGTGTTTAAATTTTATTTTATTTTTAAATCTATCCTTCAATTAAATATTCGTAGTCATCAATTTTTTTAATTAGTTTGGTCAAAATCAAAATTAACTTTTCATTAATTAGAACAAGATATTTATTTTTCGAGTTAAATATGTCTAATTTTTTTTGTCAAGCTATATAAGAATATGATTTTTCATATTTTTATCAATAAAAATAATTTATAATTTATTAATAATAAAAATTATATTTGAATTTTAGAAATTTTAAAAATTAAAATCAACTAAAATTTTCTAGTCTATAAAATTTTCACACTTTTTTTAACTCAATAATAAAATAAAACTAAGAACTTAATATCCTAATTTCAATAGCTAATTTAAATAGCACTGATTTTTAAGTCTAGTTTAGGTTTAGCATAAATTTAATTCATTCTCAGGTTATTTAGATATATTTTTATCAAGTAAAATAAAAAAATTAATTTATTATATTTTGTATTGATAAAAATAATTTATAATTTTGAAATAGCAAAAGTTAATTTTAAGAAACTTAAAAAAAAAAAATTAAAATCAACAAAATTTTTAATATAATATTTTTAATTTATTAATTAAGAATAAAAAATATATATTTTTTATTCTTTAATTAAATACTTACCATTATCCTTAATTTAATTCAAACAATACATATTTATATAAACTTAGTATAATCAATATACAATACCATTCTTGTAATCAAATAAAAAATATTAATTATATTGATGTTTTTATAAATTTGTGCTGTTTAAATTAATAATTAAGAATGATTTGATATTAAATATCAAAAAAATAAATAAAGAAAAACTTCATCTTAGTTCGTAACACCAAATAGTGCATGGCAAAGTTGTCACTTCTCAGCTCGCAAGTTAGGAGTATAACAAAGAAAGGATGCAACCATAATAGTAACTACACACTCGCTCACACGCTCATGTATATCTAGATGATTGTTGGCTTGATTTTAAAGTCATTGGCTTGGATCACCGACTTCTAATTGTTGGATCTAGCTTCAGAATTTTTGTAAACTAAGGCTGTTTTGATGATTATAAACACATTTGAAAGCTAACTCTTGCTTGAGTTTGTGTGTAAGATCTAGCATGTATATCAATTTGTTGATCAAAGGTTTTAAAAAGAGGTGTTTTTAGAACAACTCTAAGTATTCAAAGTTAACGAGTGTTGTTGCATTTCAACAAGTATTGTGACTTCATCAACGGTGGTTGAAGATACTCAACATACATTGAAGTGACACCTAAATATGAGTTAAGGTTTTTGGAGCCCTCAACGATCAACTCTCTCATTGCACAACAGGCATTGGATGTTGAAAACTCTTGAGCTTTGCAAGCTAACCTTCCTAATGAGCGTGGCTCATCGATACCTCAACAGGCATTGCATTTTTGCAATAGGCGTTGAATCAAATGATTCGATGTGAATAAAACCCTCAAAGTCTCGACATGAGCTTTAGACTTATACCAATGGGCGTTGGAAAAACATCCAAGCAGAGCTAAAGTTTTTGGACCCTCTAACGGGAGATGCTCAAATATTCAACAAGCATTATGACACTTTTTAATGTGCATTGAACGAAAGCCAACAATCTATGAAACACTATACAAAATCTTGAAAAACAAAGCATCAAGTTCACTTTCTCCTAGAGATTTTCAACGAGCATTGTCCATATCCCAATAGGAGTTAAAGTTTAATTCCAACAGGCATTGAGAAGCTCCAACAGTCATTGAAGGAGTTGATGACTAAAAAATTGAGAAAGTCAGAAGAGGAGTATCTAGATAAATCTATCTCTAATAGCTAATTTCAATGGGCATTTCAATAAAATCAACGACCGTTGAGGTTGTATTTTCACCTAGCAATGGGCGTGGGGAATCATACAAGCATTGAATGATTACTTTTTGACATAGAGTGACAACCATCTTTGAATGGCTAGTTCTCTGTCTCTACCTATAAAAGGACTGTCCCACAATATAATTAAGCAGAGAAAAAGTGAAAAATGATAAAAAAAAAAAAAAAAAAAACGAGTTTATTCTATTGTGAAAAATATCTTTAACAAAAAGGGTGAAATAAGTGTGATTTATCTTTAAGGGAAGATCAATTGTCAAAGCTTGCATAAGACTTTTTCAAAAATAGAGTTGAACAAGCTTAAGACATCTCTTAGAACTCACCATCAAGTCAAGCATAATTTGTGATTGTAATCGTTATTGTTTACTGCTTAAGTGTGAATATTCTTTCTTATCCTTAAATTGTAAATTCTTTAGAGAAAGGTTTTTGGTTTAGAAGATCTTTGTAGATCTAAATAATTTTTGTCAAAGATTTAAGGTAGTACCTATAAACTACTTTGAAAAATGATTTTAGTAGCACCCGAAAGTCTACTTGTAATGACTTAGTAGTGCCTAAAAACTATTGGTGTAAAGGTGATTGATAACACCTAAAGTCTATCTTGATTGTGAAGGTCTCTAGTGGAAGACTAGAGGAGAGGACTTAGATAGGGTTGTGTCGAACCTCTATTGATTGTGTTGATTTCTCTTTATTTCTGCATATATCAGTCGTTGGTTTTTTACTCACCATTGTCCTATTCAATCCCCTTTTTAAGGTACTAAGGGATAACAATTAGTATCAGAGTCTGTCTCTCTATCAAGGCTTAAGTTTTCAGAGTAAAGATCATGGTAAGTCATGAGGAATCACAATCAATCCATATGCCACCATTCTTCAAAGGAGACGACTGCAGGTATTGGAAGAACCATATGGAAATCTTTCCAAACAGTGAAACCATAGATCTATGGGACATTGTCAAGGAAGGAAGAGAAGTTCCAGCTAAATTAGTTAGAGATGTTCTTGTTCCCAACCCAAAAGTGAATGGACAATAAAAGAAAAAAGAAGACAAATATAAAAAATAGGCAAACCATGCAAGTTCTTTTTTGTACCATCCACAAATCTTAGTATGCAAAGCTGCAAATGTGCACATCGACAAAGGAATTTTAGGATAGTTTGCAGACTCAACATGAAGGCACTAGTGAAGTTAAAAAGAAAAAGATACAAATGCATATTTATATGTATGAAACTTTTGTATATTAGCCTGGTGAGACCTTAACTGAGATACACAATAGGTTCATTGATATTGTGGGCACTCTTAAAACTCTTGGGAAGTCCTACTGTAATGAAGATATGGTTGCTAAGATCTTAAGAACTCTTCCCAAGGACAAGTGGGAAGCTAAGAAGACAGCTATAGAGAAGGCTAACAAGCTGAAAGCCTTATTTTTGGATGAAATTATAGGAAAGGTTATGGCTTATGAAATCACACTTGAAAAGACATCTGAAAGCTTTAGAGTGAGAAAGAAAGACTTGGCTCTAAAAGCCGAAGAGGTACACTCTGAATCCCCCTCTTCTTCTTGCTTACTAACATCTTCTTCTAGTGATGATGAAAACAATAGTGAAGATGAACACCATGCCCTCATAACAAACAAAGTAAAAAGATTTCTTTCAAAGAATAAAAAGGTAAGGAGATACAAGAAGAAAAGTAGTAAGAGTTAACTTATTTGTTATGGATGCAATGGGAAAGGGCACATCAAGTCAAATTGTCCCAAGGTAAAGAAGAGCAAAGTTCCTACTAAGAAATGCACCTCCCAGAAAAATAAGGAAGTGTACAAAGCTACTTAGGATGATGCAAATGAGGAGGACACTGAGAAAGAGCTAGCCAATCTATGTCTCATAGCAATTAAGGAAAGATCATATGAGTCCTCAAGTGAGCACTCTTCCAATAACGATGCTAATAACGATGGTGAGAATGAGCTAAATCCTCTTGACTTTTATTATAGGGATGAGCTACGTTATATTATCACCAAGCTAGTTGTGAAAGTGGACACTCTCAAGTCTAACCACTCCACTCTTAAAAAAGATAATAAATCCTTAAAGGATTGTGTTAAGAATCAAGAGACCTTGGCTACATAGGTTGAGTCTTTAGCTGCTAAGAACTTTAAGCTCAGGGATAATCTTAGCAAATTTACTAAAAAAAAAGAGAAACTAGACTCCATCCTTGAAGTTCAAAAGAGCCTATCCATAGAACATGGATCAGAATATAATGCTTTTACCTTTATTATTCCTCCTACTTTCAAGATAGTCTTTGTCAAGGCTAAGAAAGTTAGCATGCCTAAACCTATGAGAATGCCTAAAGCTCCGATAAGGGGAAATGCTAAGACCAATGTAACAAAGGCTAAGTCTTAGTCCATTTACACAAAATTCAGACATGCTCATTTGAAAGCCAATTATGCATACATGTATTACTCTTATAAGCTTAACATGCAAAGTTTTTAAAGGCACAAAAATTGACATACTCATGCATATAGGTTTACACTTTACATGAGAGCACCTCACATGAGAAACACTCCCAGACAATTAGCTCAGAGGAGTTACAAACCTCACAAACACCATATGCATGCTTTACTTTGAAATAAGACACTAGTGCATTTTAATAGTGAGTGCTTCTATTATGGTGTTTATGGCCATATTGTCTATCATTGCTTTACTAGAAGGCACGATGAGCAGATGGTTAGAACTCACGCTCTAGGACCCAAGAAAGTTTGGGTACCTAAGACTTGATACTCTTTATTTTGTAGATGTGCTTGAAATCCCAAGTTGGAAAGCAAGAGTGGTATTTAGATAGTGGATGTTCAAAGCACATGATAGGAGAAAGGGATTTCTTCATGAAATTAGAGAAATATTAAGATCTTGAAAATGTATCATTTGGAGATAATGGGAAAGCCAAAACCATTGGTATAGATAAAGTTGGTAAGGATGTTGACTTACCCATTCTTGATAAAGTTTTACTTATTGATGGACTTAAACATAATATGTTGAGTGTAAGTCGACTTTATAACAAAGGCCTTAAAGTTATGTTTGAACCACAAGTCTGCTATGTGTTAAGAATGAGTGACAACAAAATCTTATTCATTGGTAGGAGAATTCATAACATTTATGTGATTAATTTAAATTCTCTTATTAACAATGATGCTAAGTGTCTAGTATCTATACTGGATGAAGGTAAAACCTGGCATAGAAGGCTAGGACATGCAAGCATGAAACTCCTCAATAAGCTAAAAAGGAAAAACTTGGTTGAAGGACTACCTGAAATCAAGTTTGTAAAGGAATGAGTTTGTGAAACATGTCAAAAAGGAAAATAGGTAAAATCTTCATTCAAATCCAAGAACATAGTAAGTTCATCTAGACCCTTGCAATTGCTTCACATGGACTTGTTTGGACCTACTAAAGTATCTAGCTTAGGAGGCATTCATAATGCATTTGTCATTGTAGATGATTACTTTAGGTATACTTAGGTGTTATTCCTTCTTCACAAAGATTCTTGCTTTGATGCCTTTAAGACCTTTGCTAAGAGAATTCAAAACCAAAAGGATTTGAAGATCTCTTATATTAGAAGTGACCATAAAGAAGAGTTTAAAAATGCAAAATTTCATAGCTTTTGTGCTGAGTATGGTATCTCAAACAACTTCTCCATTCCTATAATACCATAACAAAATGGCATAGTAGAAAGGAAGAATAAAACTCTTCATGAAATGGCTAGGACCATGTTAAATTAGTATAATCTTCCTAAATACTTATGGGCTGAAGCTGTAAACACTTCTTATTATGTGTTAAATAAAGTATTGGTCAGGCCCCTGTTGAAGAAAACACCCTATGAGTTATGGAACAATATGAAACCTAAGATTGCATATTTCAGAGTCTTTAGTTGCAAGTATTTTATTCTAAACACTAAAGTCCACCTTAGCAAATTTGACTCCAAATTTGATGAAGGAATTTTCCTTGGATACTCTACTACTAACAAAGGGAATAAAGTCTTTAATAAAAAAAACTCTTATTATTGAGGAGTCTATACATGTTATTTTTGATTAATCTGATCCCACTTCTTTAAGAAATGAAGAAGATGTTGATGATCTTGCAAGTCCTATGAGTGAGTTGAATATTAAAAAAGAAGGGAAAAATGTAGATAAGCCACAATAAATAAAGAGTGAGGAAAATTCAAACTAACCTATTCTTACTCCAAATGAAGAGCAAACTCAGTTGGAAAGGAATTGGGTCTTTAAGAAAGATCATCTAAAAGATCTTAACATTGGTGATCGATCAAGTCAGTTAACAACTAGATCATCATTTAGAAATGCATGTACCAATCTTGCTTTTGTTTCCCTTATTAAGCCTAAGACCATAGATGAGGCCATAAAAGATGAGCATTGGGTTCTTGCTATGCAAGATGAACTCAATCAGTTTGAAAGGAACAAAGTATGGACCTTAGTTCTTAGACCTCAAAGACATTCCATATTGGAACCAAATGGGTCTTTAGGAATAAGCTTGATGATCATGGAAACATAGTTAGAAATAAGGCTCAGTTAGTAGCCAAAGGCTATAACCAAGAAGACGGAATTGACTTTTATGAAACATTTGCCCCTGTGGCAAGGTTGAAAGCCATTAGGATTTTACTTGCATTTGCTTCTTATATGAATTTTAAATTATATCAAATGGATGTCAAGAGTGCTTTTCTTAATGGCTACATTGATGAAGAAGTGTATGTTGAACAACCCCCTAGTTTTGAAAGTCATTGCTTTCCTAATCATGTGTTTAAGCTCACTACAGCCTTATATGGCTTGAAGCAAGCTCTAAGAGCTTGGTATGAAAGGTTAAGCAACTTGCTTGTAAAGAAAGGGTTTTCCAAAGGGTTGGTAGACACAACACTTTTCTATAAAGAGAGGAATGGAGATTTATTACTTGTATAAATATATATAGATGATATTATTTTTTGTGCCATTAATGTTTGTTTGTGTAAAGATTTCTCCAAAGTAATGAAAAATGAATTTGAAATGGGTATGATGGGAGAACTCAAGTTCTTTCTTGGATTGCAAATTAAACAAGAAAAGTAGAGAATCTTCATCAGCCAAGCTAAATACAAAAAAAAAAAAAAAAACTAATCAAAAGATTTGGCATGGAGAACAACAAACCTTGTAAAACTCCAATGAGCATCAACATCAAACTAAGCACAGATGAACATGGTAAGGCTGTGGATCAAAAGTTATATAGGGGTATGATTGGCAGTCTTCTCTATCTAACTATATCTAGGCCTGATATCATGTTTAGTGAATGCTTATGTGTAAGATACCAATCTAATTCTAAGGACTCTCACTTACATGCTATAAAACACATATTTAATTACCTTAATGGTACTCTCAACTTAGGACTTTAGTATCCTAAGATTTCTTCATTTGAGTGTACCTTAGATAGAAAAAGCACCTCAGACACATGTCAATTACTAAGCGAATATTTAGTGTCTTGGAGTAACAAAAAGCAAAATTCAGTTGCTTTATCTATAGCTGAAGCTGAGCATATAGCAATAGGTTTTTGTTGTGCTCAAATCGTATGGATGAAATAATAACTTCTTGACTATAAGATTATTGTAAATCAAGTGGCCATCAAATGTGATAACACTAGTGTCATTAATTTAATCTAGGAATCCCATTCAATATTCTAGGAGTAAGCATATACATATAAGACATCACCATTTAAGGGATCATGTTAATATTGTGTTAAAATTTGTTGATACTAACCATTAATTGGTAGATATTTTTACTAAACCTCTTTGTGATGAAAGGATGCAATTCACCAAAATAGAACTTGGAATGATTAATGAAGGTATATTGAGTTAACATCAACAGGTTCTTCTCTTTCACCCTTATTAATTCATGCTTAATCTTTATTGATTGATTGACGAAGTATTATGTGAATTGATTTCATTTAAAGTCTTTAGATTCTATGAGCTAAAGATTTTGATTGTGCTTTGTCTTGATCAAATGTCCCTTTATTAATTAAATTCATGACTATATCATTGAGTTTGATTAATAATTTACATCAACTTAGTTTTAAAAAATGTTTGCTCATTTGAAAAATCTATTTTAAACTTGTTTTTGCCTTAGAAAACATGGCCAATGACCATTACAAATCTTCCAATAATTGTTGTGGTGTTTGTAATTTGCAACCTATGTTTCTATATACCCCCACGATCATTGTACATTTTCAACAATTGTTGTTCTTCACCCAATGGGCATTGCGAGCAACAACCATCGTTGAATAAAGAACACATGCTTGATCTAGCTAACGATCATGTCCAACAGTCATTGTTTCATTCACAATAGTCATTGAACACTCCTAATGATCATATTTTTTAAAGATATAGAGAGCTCTTCAAACTCCTGTATATACCCTAAAAACCATAAGTTATTTTAATTAGCTTTCTTTGTGCTTTTACACTTTCTCTCTCTATATCCATTTGCTTTTGCTATTTTTCTATCACTTGCATCATTCATTAAACACCAAACCTAATGGCACCCAAAAATTGAAACAACCAAAAGAAATAAACAACCTACAAGGAAAAACCTATGACACTCCTACTCAAGTTTAGAAATTAAAGAAAACCTAGCCTTGATTATTGTTCAACAAAAGAAAAGGTCTAGTGAACCTTCATATGCTCCTCAAAATACTCAAAGAAGGCCAAGGTAGTTCTAGAATCCAAAGGGAAAGGGAAAAGAGATAGAAATAGAGAAACCCCCATATATTGTCTAGAAATTCCATCTTAAGACAGACAAGGAAAAAGAATTGGCTTTAAAACTTCTCAACAGAAATTTATGGGGAGGAAAATTTTTTGAATGGATAGATATTCAAAGGTATGGTTTGGAAAAGCAAGCAGATGAGCTAATGACAGGGATAAGGTAGGAACTCTTTTGTCACATCAAAGAGCCCTCATATCTGAAGCTGACAATTGAGTTCTTGACTCCTCTAGAGGTTTTAAGAAGAGATTGTCATGCATATGTACTCTCATCTGAAGCTGACAATTGAGTTCCTAACTACTCTAGAGGTTATTGAAGGAGATTGTCATGCATACATATAAGAGGGAACAATCAATTTCAGATTCTTTGGGCAGAAGTACACTCTAAGGCTAAGTGAGTTGGCTAAATGTTTTGATGCTTTTACTACTAGAATAACAGAGCATGCCCCCACTTTCAAAGAAGATGTGAACCAATTTTGGAAATTCATTATAGATAGGAAAAACAACTACAATAGTAATAATAACAAGGCATCAAAGATTAAACATTAAGCTTTGAGGGTCACACATCAATTTATAACTTGAAACATTAATGGTAGACCCTAATCAAATTGTAATTACACCATCATAAACCTTTTTTTTATCTTTGGTGCATGAAGAACAAACAAAGGATAAACACTCCATTATTCTTGCTACAAAGAATTGATAACCAAGTGGACAAGGCAAATAAGTTTGTGATGGGCATTACATCACAGAAATTGCTAAGTTTGTAAATGCCATACCCTCAACTGAAGAGGAACTTGAAGCAAGGAACATTGTGTTGGAGAAACTTCCACACAATGAGTCCATTAGTGAAAAGATGTTGCTAAGCATGGGGATTCTTCAAAGGCTCAACTCAGGCATGATAAAGAGAATTCTAGAGGAAGGAGAAGCCCTTGGACCAGACCTAGATGATGATGAAGTTAAGGAAACCATCCGAGCATGCATTGCTGCTATGGAAGAGACAGGTACAAGTACTCCTGCTTCTACTCCTACTACTACTTATTCTATTGCTCTCACAAAATTTGAGAAGAAGGTCTTTGAGCAACTTGCCAAAATCGCAAATGCTATTCAAATGGTTGAATCCTCCACCATCTCCTTTCATCAAAAGGTTTACAAACTTTATAAGAATATGAAGGATGTCAATCAAATCCTAGACTGGATAGTAGAAGACTAAACTTGTAATCTAGAACACCAACTACATCGACAGAATTAGAGGCAGCAACTGAGCCTAAGGACAAACCTTAGAACTAATCTCTAGGACCCTCACCTTTATTCATCTTCATGTGCACATTTTCTCATTATTTCAATTATGTTACCTTTTGCTTTTCAAAATATTGATATAAGGGACAACAACACTTCAATGAATATAAGTATTTTCTTAATAATTGTTTGTTCTTACTTGAGTTATCTTTATTATTTCTCTGCTTTTGTATTGCTTTTTGATAATGAGAAAAGAGGGAGAAAAAACCAAGTATGAGATACAAAGTGTGAGAGTAAGGGGGACTGAAAATAAAAATGCAAGAACTAAGTGTGAGATATAGTTAAGTAAAATACATGTTATAACCTAGTTTGTATGATTTCATTGTACAAAATCTTGGTATGGACAATTTATACTACATAATCAATGAAACTAACGGGAGCTAATGATCAATTATAACGTATACATTTGTTCAGTATATGATGTACATTTCTTGCACGGATTATTTAACAAATAATAGATTGTTTGTCATCATAAAAAAGGGGACTAGCTTGAGAGTTTTTATAAACCAAACTTGTTTTGATGATTACAAACACATTTAAAAACTAACTCTTATTTGAGTTTGTGTGTAAGATCTTGTAGGTATATCAATTTGTTGATCAAAAGTTTTAAAAAGAAGTGCTTATGAAAAAACTCTAAGAATTCAAAGCCAACGGGTGTTGTTACATTTCAATAGGCATTTTGACTTCATCAACGGGCATTGAAGATACTCAACATGCATTGAAGTGAACCCAAATATGAGTTAAGGTTTATAGACCCCTTAACCATCAATTCTCTCATTGCGCAATAGGCGTTAGATGTTGAAAACTCTTAAGCTATGCAAGCTAACCTTCCTAATGGGCATTGCATTTTTGTAACAGACATTGGACCAAATGACTCAATGTGAACAAAACTCTTGAAGTCTCGACACGAGCCTTGGACTTATATCAATACACATTGGAAAAGCATTTAGGCAGAGCTAGAGTTGTTGGACCCTATAATGGGAGATGATCAAATATTCAATAGGCTTTGGGACACTTTTCAACAGGCCTTAAACTAAAGCCAATAGCTATTGGAATGTTATAAAAAATCTTAAAAAATAGAACATCATGTTCACATCCTTTTAGAGATTTTCAATAAGCATTATCCATATCCCAATAGGAGTTGAAGTTTAATTCCAACAAGCGTTGAAAAGTTCTAACAATTGTTAAAAGAGTTGGACACTAACAAATTGAGAAAGTTAGAAGAAGAGCATTTAGACAGATCTCTCTCTAACAACTAGTTCCAACGAGCATTTCAATAAGATCAACGACTATTGAAGTTGTATTTTTACCCAATAACAATCGTGGAGAATGTCCAATAGGTGTTGAATGACTACTTTTTGACATAGAGTGATAACTTTCTTTCTAATGGCTAGTTTTGTGTCTCTATGTATAAAAGAACTCTCATGCAATAGAATTTAGCAGAGAAAAAGTGGAAAACGATAAAAAAAAATAAGTTTATTCTATTAAGAAAACTATCTTTAACAAAAAGGGTGAAACAAGTGTGATCTAGTTTTAAGGGAATATCAATTGTTCAAGCTTGCATAAGACTTCTTCAAAAATAGAGTTGAAGAACATGCTTAAGACATCTCTCAAAACTCACCACCAAGTCAAACACAATTTGCGAGTGTGATCATTATTGTTTACTGCTTGAGTATGAGTGTTCTTTCTTATCCTTAAATTGTAAATTCTTTAAAGAAAGGTTTTTGGTTTAGAAGATCTTTGTAGATCTAAATCATTTTTGTGAAATATTTAAGGTAGTACTTGTCGACTACTTTAGGAAACATTGTTAGCAGCACCCGAAAGTCTACTTGTAGTGGCTTAGTAGTGCCTAAAAACTAATGGTGTAAAGGAGATTGATAACACCTGTATGATAGTGAAAGTCTCTAGTGGAAGACTAGAAGAGAGGACATAGGAAGGGTTGTGTTGAGCCTTTATAAGTTTATTGTGTCAATTTCTTTTTATTTTTGTATATATCAGTCATTGGGTTTTTACTTACCATTACCTTATTCAAACCCCTTCTAGGGCACCAAGGGACAACACTAACACTAAAAATAGAAAAGTCTAGTTTGCATTCATTGGGTCTACCATTATATTTTTAGCATATTTTAGATCTTTACCTTTATTAGCCCTTTAGAGTGTATGAAAGTTCTCTCTATTTCATGATTAAATTTCACTCGGTCTTCACCATTAGTATGTGTCATACACTAGTCAACCTAAACAAGCAAGAATTTGAAAATTAAATAAAAAAATCTAAACTAACCAAGATTAACAAATTCTAATATTATTTTGGATTAATTCCACAACAACAACACCAAAAAGTTGATAGCTGAAATTTGAATAATCCTAGAAAGTTCACTTGTTATAAACTAGTAAAAGATATCATTCCCACGAGAATTTAATAAAATAAGTACTAAAACTATAATTAATCTTTAATTATTTGGATAATCAAATTAAAAAATTAAAAAATAAAACTACATAAATTTTTAAAGATTAAAAGCAAACAACAGAAAAGCAATAAATGATTAATTTTTCAGCAATCAAATTGAAAAAACTAAGATTATTAGTTCATCTAACCACTCCAATGAACATCAAATTTTTAACCAACATGATTTATTATTTTCATAAGTTAAGATTTTTCCTAAAATTGCTTAAATACTCTCCCAAAATATATTGAACCTACTTCTATAAAGTAATCCTTAGATTCTTAAAGTTTTTGAGATAGAAAGTGCATTAAGCTCCATGAAAAACCTATAAATTTACATGAACGGTGTATATATATTCTTATATATCATTCAATTAACACTATGAATTATTTTGTCTATTATGCAAATTTCTTTCCCAATTCCTTCATATAAACTAAATCAACCAAGAGGTGGCCAAACTCTCAGTTGAATTAAACACGATAATTCTTGGACTATATAAAAATAAAAATATCTAAATTAAATAAAATAAAGTCAATCCATTATTGTGTTAAGGCTTTCCATAGCCTTAGTAACAAAAGAATTAGTTCATCATAAAAGAAAACAAACTACAAAGATGAAAAGAAGAACTCATGAGTTGGCAATGGAGGAAAATAATGACTTTAATTATTGCTAGTTATGCCCCTTTTCTCTATTTTATGTGCTCCTCTATATGCTCCTTTTTAAGAGAAAATTCTCCCTATTTACAAGAAAAGATCTTGTTCAAATATCCTAAAAATCTATCCTAAAATTAAAGATCTTGTCTTCCTAAATAGTTCTCTTTCTAAAGCACTACAAAGGAAATCTATATTTAGGGTAAATCTGCCAGCTCATCTAACCAACATTAGATAAAATCTTCAACGTAAATAAGGCTAAAATTTCACTCCTTATTCTCTTAATCTCGTTAGGTTCGAATTATCCAGGCATAGCCATGCCTTATTATTACAAATCTTCTACCCAAAACTACACTCATTTCTCTTTGTCCTAAAATTTAGAAATCTTGCAAGTTGATGTTTAACCTCCCTTTTCAATCCTAATGCCCCTAAAATATTAAATTAAATTTCTTGAATACAAAATTTAGAAATTAAGCATAAAATAAGGAGAAATTCACCACAACTGCATATTCATTTTAATATCTTATTTATCCCTCACATTAATGTCTCAGTATCTAACATGCATAGATGGAGAATATTAGGTTGGAAGGAGCAGATGTCTTATCACCTTGAAAGATGAATTCTATTTGTTTAGGTTCAACAAATAATGCCCTTTTATTTCTGCAATCAACCTTGGCATAATGTGTGGCTAGCCAATGCATACCAAGAATGATATCAAAATCGAACACATTTAGAATCACTAAATTTATAATAAGACATCTCCCTTTGACAAAGATGGGACTTGACATACAACACATTTTAGCCATAACAGGTTGCCTTACAATAATACTAACCAATAATGGGCTTTCTAGTTTATGACATGCCACATTAATCCTTGATGTAAAATAGGTGACACAAAGGAATGAGTAGCACTAGGCACAAATAATATGTGAGTGTCAATCCTACAGATAGATAATGTACCTGATGACACTACATCGGATGTTTGGGTCTTTTACTAGGTCATGGTAAAGATACGGACCTAAGTATGCTATCTTTGGCCTTAAGCATTTGAATTCGATGGAACATACCTTCTGCCATCCCCTCAACCACCATAACCTCTACCTCTACCTCTTGGAAAGCTTAGACCTGAATACTGGCCTCCTAGCTAAGGAAACAAACATATTGGATTACAACATAACAAATGGAGTCATCTGAGAAAAGGAAGGTTGGCCTTTAACATTAGGGCAATCCTTAGTTATGTGGCCCAGTTGACCACACCTAAAGCATGCATTAGTGCCATACATACACTACCCTTTATGAGCTCTACCATACCTCTAGCAAGTAAGAGGTCCTATCTTGATGCTAGGTGCCCTTAAATCTTAGCTAATTATAAGAAAAGACTAGTGAAATTGCTTTCATCTCTTTTTTCCTTTCCTACTAAATTGTGATTATGTCCTCTTTTCTTACTAATACTACTACCTTCAGTGGACTCTGCACCTCCTATTATAGCTATATTAGTGGCACCTAGTTTATCATAATTTGAAATCTCACCTGCCTTACCCTTCTTGTCTTTCTTCAAATCAATCTTGTCATTAAGGAGTAACCTAGTCTTCATACTTCTAGTTATGCCCACTAGTTCATAGAACTTATACTGACCAATCACAACATTTAATGACTAGTAGTGGTCATTGAGTGTTATCATAAATCTCTTATTCTTCTTCTTTATGTTATAAGTCTAATCCATGAATTATATTAACTCTTTAAACTTCTTTGTGGACTCATTAATACTCTCACCTTTTGCTTATTTTAGCTTTTCAATCTCCATTACTTTTTATACCCTAGCACTCCTTAGAAAGGCCCATTAATCCATCAACCTTCATAAATACTAATACTTTAGTGGACTCTGTACCACTTTCAACATGAAGTGATCGTGCATATACTAAGGAAGCCTTTAGAGCTTAGAGATGATTAGAGCCATTGATCCATGAGCCTTCATAAAGGTTGTGTCACCCTTAAATGTAATCAACCATGTAAAATAAGCAAGTAAGCAACAAATAGGGACAATAATAGTAAAAGGGCATACAAATCTAATTTGATAGTCATGGAGAAATAATCATCGATTCATAATGGTAGTAATTGAGCTATACATGCAAAGACCAACACTCTATGCAAAGTATAAATCCCATAAAGTTATACAAGAGTGTTTGAAGCTTAAAGAATTAAACGTATTTAGTACAAAAGAATAATATATATAGAGACTAAAGGTTGAAACAAACCTAAATATTTACATGCAAGAGCTGAAAGCTAAAAGGAAATAAATAAGGAAGAATAGACTACCCCTATTAAAAGTGGTGGTAAAGAGATAAAAAAGAGGATCGTACATTAGAGGGACCGATGGTTTAAGCTCTAGACTGTTTTCAAAGGTCTTTAGATCTACATGCTTTAGAGGAGAGGCTCAAGTGAACCCATAACTGGTGATCAAGGCTATTAGCTTATCAAAAAATGAGTAGCCCATTACAAGGGCAACATCAACAACATTGGAGCATAGGAATAGGGGTAACATCATGCTCCATCATATAGGAACCTCTAAAGAAAATAACTAAAACCACTAAGGTGGGTTGAAAGGAAAAGACAAAATGAAAATATGAGAAATGAGAGTGATATAAAGAATGAGATGAAAGAGGTTAGTTAAGGTTTATATAGCCACAAGTTGTCTTACAGATAATTACCTCGTCTGTATAAATAATCACATAACCTCCTTGCATTTTGAAAGATTGTTTATAGAACCCCTTCATATCTTTTTATTGATTGTCTATATAAACAACCTATTATTAGTATAAGCAACTATATCTATGCAAAGAAAAAAGAAAGAAGAGAAAAGAAAAAAGAAGAAACAAAAGAAAAGACAAAAAAGGAAGAAAAAAAAGAAGGATAAGAAGATAAGAAAAAGAAGAAGAAGAAAAAAAGAAAGGGGAGGCTAAAGAGTAAGAAGAAGAATAAAGTGAGAATCAAAATAAAGATAGATAGATAATCTAGAGAGATGTCGAAGGGCAAAAGCGAAAACCAAAGGAGATGCTAGAGTATAAAACCAAGTGAGACACTAAAAGGGTAATAAAAGCTAAAAGTAAAGTGCTAAAGAAACATTAAGAGAGAGGAAAACCAAGAGAAACTAGAAAGATGCCAAAGAGTCAAAATAAAAGAAACCAAGAGAGATGCTAGAGGGTAGAACCATGAGAAATAAGTCAAAATCCTAAGAATAGAATAAAAAAGTTCAATGTAATTGTGGTACCTACTAGAGAGCTGCCAATAGCTCTAGTACTTGCTAAATAGCTATTGGAGGATAAATACGACCTTGATATCTGCTAGAGAACTGCCAAGAGCCTAGTACCTACTAGAGAGCTCTAAAGGATAAATAAAACCTTTGTATTCAGTAGAGTGGTACTAGAGGACAAATCCAACCTTGGTATTTATTGAAGAGCTTTCAAGAGTTTTAGTACTTACTAGAGAGTAGTTAAGAAGATGATCCACCCTAGTACTAATTAGAGAGTTATTGGAGGACAAATGAAACTTGGTACCTATTAAAAGAGCTACCAAGAGTCTTAGTACAAGCTAGAGAGTTGCTAAAAAGATGATCTACCCTAATGCCTGCTAGAGAGATGTTGAAGGATGAATACCATCTTGGTACCTACTAAAAAGCTATTGTATGCAAGTCCAATGATGAGAACCTTATTAAACTTATTCCCAAAAGAGAGAAGAAAATAATGCTTAAGAAAAGGCAAAGCTTAGACAAACCTTGAACCATATCTACCCCTTAAATAATTAAGCTAAAAAAGCTAAAATTCTAGAGTTTCATAAATAGTTTGTGTAACTAATTTAGATGGTTATATGGATATCTCATTAAAAGCTAATATTAAACAATCAACATGCAATAGTGACATAGCTAGACTATTTGGCTATATAGCTAAATAGTTCATTATAGAGATAACTTTTTCGCTATACAAATAACTTCAAAAGCCTAAATTCTAAAATATTCAATGATCCTTTCTATAGAGAGAGAGAGAGAGAGAGAGAGAGAGAGAGAGAGAAGGGAAAAGATAAGAGAACAAGGTGTAATCTATGCTACATAGTGTAGGTGCACTCCTCTTTTTGTATAAGTACCCACCTTTTGAATGGTAAAGGAAAGCTATTTTTTACCTAAAGAATTATTGCTAAAGTGAATATATAGAACCATAAAACTCATTCCTACTTATAGAAACCCTATAGCCACCCCCACCTTACCTAAGGTTCAAGGAAAAAAAACCAAGCACAATCTTCATTACATTATAATAATTTCATATTAGAGAAGAATCATATCACTTAAGGTGCTTTTAAGGGCGATAAGTTAACCCGCAATCCATTCTAGGCCATCTTTCCCCCATTTTTTCCCTTCTTCTCCCGGTCATTTCTTTTTTGTAATTTTTTTTATCAACAACAGACTTAAAGGTTAGTACAGACACCTAGTTATTTGTATAGACATATTTGTGGTCTATACAAATAATCAGTTGGTCTATATATATCACTATCACTGTTCACAAGCATTATTCATCACAAACATTATTCATAACAATGCTTCTTCCTCTTATTCCTTTGATTTCTAACCTTTTTATTTGTATCTTCAGCCTAAAAATAAATAGAATGAGGTAGGTTGTAATAACCAAGGACCTTTATTCCCCATTATTATCCATATTTTATATTTAAATATTATTTTTAGGGGCTTTTATAGTCTTATTAATGGCTTGATTCTTACACCTTTTTGTCTCATCTATACATGTGGTTGAATGGAAAATGATGAAGAGAGGCTAAAAGGCCTATCACACTTAGATTTATTATAGTTTTTTTTTTCTTATTTGAAGCATTTTATTTTTATCATTATGTCATTGAGGATGTTGGTTGGACTTCCTCATGGCGAAATTAACCTTCCCTCTCTCTCCCGCCTCCTTATCTTTACGGTATGGATTGTAAAGAGATGTCATTAGGGGTAGGTTATAGACTCCTATGACCTTTATTATTTCATATTCTATCCACTTGACTCATTTGAATTACTTTGCCATCATACACACATACACATACACACACACACACACACACATAAAAGTTAGGGGATGCATCCTAGCCTTCTTCATGACTAGGAATGCATCCCTACTTTATCCTTGATGTGTTAACTATAATTAAAAGCTGCTTAGGTGAGGTTCTGGACACCAAGGACCCCATGGCTCCTCATTATATTTTGCCTATGATTGATGTATGCTTTATTTGCTTTGTCTTCCAATACACACACATACACACGCTCTCACATACTTTTGTGAGATTGTACATACCATGGATGCATTACATACTATTTTTATTGATAATTTAAGCATATTTTGATGTTAGGGAAATACATTTAGGCATGTATATCATGCATTGTCCTTGTGTATATCATGGGTGTCTTATGATGAGCATTTAGTTTTTTCATTTATCAAATAAGTTAAAGATGGTATCACTCTTTCATGTTAAGTTACCATGATTAGATGTAGGGAATGCTTTTTTTTTTTTTTAAATTCCTAAATACTAACTTTTGTCTTCTTTTATAGATTGGGAAGTTTAATATTTGCACATTATATATTTGATTGCATGAAACCCCCTATTTGGTCATGTATTCCTCTATCCATATGATCAATAAGTGTAGATGTGATGTTTGATATGGATTTATGAAAGGAAAGTAAATGTATGATTAAGGTTATTCTAATATGGACTAAATAATTAATGAGGAAAAAACTTATGATTGCAAATTATAGATTCCTAAAGGCTGTATCCATATGTTTACGTGAGCCTAACCTCTTCCTCAAGTTATGGTTAATTCTCGAACCCAATCTCAAATAGGGTAAAGACATGTTAGGTCTTCTAGTTGATATGCTTAGACCATAACCTATCCTCACCTAGAATTTTATCTGAACGAAAGTCAGGTGGTAACTCCAATAAAGTATCTAAGGTATTACAAAAGTACTACCCCTTTAAGTCCCCTATTGGCCATATGATAATGGGTTTCTACTTATCAAAAGCCAATCCTTGGATCCCTCATTTATCTAATCACATGCCATTACCCAGGGTTAGACAAAAGTATGACTCTATGTCTTCTCGACCATTAGATGGTTGAAAAAGGGTTAGGAGTTATAAGTAAGATTTCACTCATTTGAGCATAACTACAAAAACTAACAAGGTGCTCACACCATGCATGTTTTTTTTTTTTTTTTATCATTAATCACTAAATTTTCTCCAATCATTGTTATGGCTCATAACCTATTTAGAACTTTGCACAAGCTCCATAGCCTTATTTAAGGCACTTTTTCAACTGTCATTATTTAATATGCCTTGCTCATTATTGACTACTTGCCCAGATATCAATAGGCATTAAACATTTCTGCATTGGAATTGATGCTTGTACATGGCTATTTATTTTGCCAATGGGAGTTTGAGTAAAGTCCATTTTACACAATTTAGATAGCCATTTATAGAGGACTTTCTCAATTGGTTATTTAACTTCATCAACAGGTATTATGCACTTTAATGATCATTGGATGATATTTCACAGTTGTTGATATACTTTTGCTTTAGCTTGTATAACTATTGCCTAGCATTGATTTTCAGTATGACTTATACTTTTCTTAATTTGTCTTTAAAACTATGTAGAGACCATTTTCTATAAATATTGAGCTTCCTTGTGATATGAAAAGAATATCTTGATATTTATTCATTTGAAATTCATGAACTATGAGATTAAGAGTCCTACAAAGAATACTTAAAAACATTTTCTTATTTGTGATCATCAAAACAAGAATTGAAATCCTAATATTCAACATTCTCCCCTTTTTATGATAACAAATAATAACTTTCACAAATGAAGAAGGGCAAAGTGTTTAATATGATTGAAGTTAGTATTTCTCCTTAGTTATATCATAATTTCATATATGTAATTAACGCCCCCTTAAGTGTTGCCATATTGATATCTCATAAAATTTATTCATGATTAATATAATGACATCTGTGTTAATAATATATCTGACTTATATTTTTATCCTTACTACCCTTGTTATTGTATTATTAATTATATTAGCTTATATTTCTCCCTTATTGCATTTGATATATAAATCCTTTCTACTTATTTGTCAATAATAAAAAAGAAAGTGTAATAGTAGTATGTATTTAATTAATAAGAGGGTGAACCAAATTAAAATGGAGAGATAAGAAAATAGAATGATTATTAATAAGTTTAATTTATCAAAGAGAATTTACATTGGATTACAAATAGAGCTCATAAACTTATTTAGTCTAACCACCAATTTATATGAAATTCATTGCAAAAAATAAAAAGAAAAGAAGGAGAAAAGCATCAAGTTTAAGGTTTGTAGGGACGGGGTTCCTCAAGATTAATATTAGCTCCAAATGGATTACGGTTATAAGGCCTGAAACTTGGTTCTTTAGGGTCTCTCATAAATAAGGACTCCTTCCCTTAAGTGATGAGTATGAGGAGGCTACATTTGATGAAATGGTAATGATTTTAATGATATAATAATGACTAATTAATATATAATATGAGTTATAAAGAATATGAAGAGATATGAAGGTGAAAGATGCTAAGTCATAATGAGGAAGTAAGTGTAAGTTAAGATATATAAGTACGCATTATGAACATAAATGAATGATAGAATTAAAGGTTTAATAATGAAGAATATGTCAATATTTTGTATGGAAGGAAGTTATGTTAAAATGTAAGTTAAAAGAAATGAAGAAGGATGATGAAAGCTAAGGTATAATCTAAGTTATGTCTAAGATCTTCGATGGCTATTGAGGTATGTAAGTAAGGTTAATATGTGATTAAATGACATGTTAATAAAGTGTTTTAGATTCATTTTATATGCCTAAATTTTGTATTTGAAGTGTCTTGAAGGAAAGAAGGAAGACATGGATAGTAGATGGCTACCTTACTTTAATATTATTGCTTATGTTTGCTTAGTGTGTGCCTAATTTGTATGCCTAATGTACATTTAAATAACATGATAATGATGTGTTCTAGATTTATTTTAGATGTCTAGAGTTTTTATTTGAAGTGTTTTAAAGAATGGAATAAAAGGTTGAAAGAAAGGCTTCTAAAATTTGAGTTTTTTGATTGAAGGGTGAGGCTAAGGTGTATTCCTTTCAAAACAGAATCATTTTTCAAGGAATGACCTTTAGTTTAGAAATAAAAAGTCATGACTCACACAAGCTCATATAATATGTTTAAAATAGCATAACCAGTAGATGTCTAGCCCATATGGTGGTCAAACAATTCAACTAGAAGAGTAAAGGTCATAAGGGAAAACTAATTGGAAAGAACACTCTATTTCTTCCCAGCTTTAGCTTATAAAATGGACGTAATCACTAACACCTTTGAATTGAACCTCTAATAATGCATTTTGAAATCTTGATATTTCATATAAAGAAAGAATTTTAATTGAAAAATTAAAATTTGAACAATATCATTTTTATGATAATATTTCTTGAATCTTTAAGGCAGTAAGAATATCAAAATAAACCATAAAGAAAGTTGAGAAAAGAAAGCTATGTATATATGAACAGATAGGTAAACTACATTATCATAGCTTACAACTTATAACACATCTCACATATCATCACTAAGGCTACAAATCTGAAATGTGGAAAGTCTACACAACTAAACATGAACATATAATAGAAACACACACCCATATACCACTTGGGCGTAAACACACACACACACACACACGTGTGTGTGTGTGTGTGTGTAGAATAAGGAAGTCTTAACATTCAAGTCTTAGTAGTATCCCCACTACCACCAAATAACAAATTGCAGCCCCAACATAAAAACCTAGATAATTAAATAACACCAAAACATGAATTAAATCCTCCTATCCATATTCCTTCAAACCCAATAATCACTACATTTCAATTGCATACAGTAACACAACATAATAAAAGTAAGGAAAAAGGAGAAACCAAGGCCACGTTTTGGTAATTAATTTAAACATTATGGCGAAATCCATTATAGAAAACCCACTGAATTGCATCATTACACCACAAACCAAATCGATACACTCACAAATTAATCACTGATTATAATTGAGACAAAGAGCATTGAACAAACTTAAATTGATCATATAAACTGAAACTTTATTTCACAAAAAAGAAATTAAACATATCTTTATTTAAAGGGCCATCATGATCTTATACTGAATAAAAATCCACCAACGAGTAATTCAAATTTTACTATATTTTGACATATAAAAATAGAGTAGATTTTATTTGAAGAGGAATATAATATAGATAATAAAAGAGAGAAAAGATATGGAAGAGAAGAAAAGAGGATAGAATAGAGAAGTGAGACTTGGACTGATTTGGAGATATAGTATAACATTTTAATATAATCATTTAGTGTAATTAAATTAATACTATGATATTATAAAGTTATATTTATATTATAAATTACACACACACACAGATATATATATATATATATATATATATATATATA
>CATIWR010674173.1:0-14987 GCA_949677035.1 Omphalea diandra | reverse complement strand
AAAACACCATTGAATTAGTAAAATACCCAATTGAGTGATTGGGGAGTGGATGTAGGGATTGTTTTGCCCGAACCACTATAAAATCTTTGTCTCCTTGCAATTCCTTCTTCTTCCCTTAATCTTTAGTTTAAATTTTTTAATCACCAATTCAACCCCCTTCTTGGTGCCTAGGGACAACAAGCTTGTATCATTTTATAAATGATTCTTTAACTCATTAAAGTGACATTTTGTATGACATCAAAAGTTATATATTTTAAATGTAATTATAAAGTCTTCTAGCAATATTTTTTTATGACATTTAATAAATGTTATTGTGTTACCCTAAATTGACACCTAATATGCGTTGCAACAAATTATTACTAATTAATCATAAATATTTATGTCATTTTATAAATAATTCTTTAACTCATTAAAGTTGCATTTTTTATAATATCAAAAGTGATATATGTTAAATCTAATTATAAATTCTTTTAGCAACATTTGTTGATGACATTTAACAAACGTTACTATGTTACTCTAAAGCGACACTTACTAAGCGTTACAACAAAATATCACTAATAAATCATAAATTATCTTTTTTGTTAATTATTGCTTTAACTCAATAAAGTTACATTTTTCATAACATTAATAGTTATATATCTTAAATATAATTATAAAGCCTTCAAGCAACATTTATTGATGACATTTAATAATTGTTGCTTTGTTAACCTAAATCGACACTTAATATCTGTTGCAACATATTATTACTAATAAATCATAAATAGCTTCCATGCCATTTTATAATATTACTTTAACTCATTAAAGGGACATTTTGCATAACATCATAAGTGATATGTTTATAATATGTTTAAATATATTTATAAAGCGTTCTAGCTACATTTATTGATGTATTTTAAAGGACTTTAATAAATTTTACTTTGTAACCTTACGACAACACTTAA
Organism: Omphalea diandra; assembly: GCA_949677035.1. NCBI lineage: Eukaryota > Viridiplantae > Streptophyta > Magnoliopsida > Malpighiales > Euphorbiaceae > Omphalea > Omphalea diandra. The sequence continues at coordinate 14,046 of CATIWR010674173.1, read as the reverse complement.
TATGCATTGCAACAAATTATTACTAATAAATCATAAATAACCTTTGTGTCATTTTATAAATGATTCCTTATCTCATTAAAGTGACATTTTGTGTAACATCAAAAGTGATATATTTTAAATGTAATTATAAATTCTTCTAGCAACATTTGTTGATGACATGTAACAAGTGTTACTGTGTTACCCAAAAGCTACACTTAAAATGCATTGCAACAAGTTATTACTAATAAATCATAAATAGGTTTTTTTTATGTCATTTTATAAGTGACTCTTTAACTCATTAAAGTGACGTTTTGCATAACATCAATTAATGACATTTAGTAAATGTTATTGTGTTACCCTAAAGCGACACTTAATATGCATTGCAACAAATTATTACTAATAAATCACAAAAAGCTTTTGTGTCATTTTATAAATGATTCTTGAACTCATTAAAGTGACGTTTTGTGTAATATCAAAAGTGATATATTTTAAATGTAATTGTAAAGTCTTATAGTAATATTTGTTGATGACATTTAACATATGTTACTGTGTTATCTTAAAACAACACTTATTATACATTTCAACAAATTATTACTAATAAATCATAAATAACTTGTATCATTTTATAAATGATTTTTTAACTCATTAATGTGACATTTTGCATGACATCAAAAGTTATATATTTTAAATGTAATTATAAAGTCTTCTAGCAATATTTTTTGATGACATTTAATAAATGTTACTGTGTTACCCTAAATTGACACCTAATATGCGTTGCAACAAATTATTACTAATTAATCATAAATATTTATTTGTCATTTTATAAATAATTCTTTAACTCATTAAAGTTGCATTTTTTATATATCAAAAGTGATATATGTTAAATCTAATTATAAATTCTTTTAGCAACATTTGTTGATGGCATTTAACAAATGTTACTATGTTACTATAAAGCGACACTTACTAAGCGTTACAACAAAATATCACTAATAAATCATAAATATCTTTTTTGTCAATTATTCCTTTAACTCAATAAAGTTACATTTTTCATAACATTAATAGTTATATATTTTAAATGTAATTATAAAGCCTTCAAGCAACATTTATCGATGACATTTAATAATTGTTGCTTTGTTAACCTAAATTGACACTTAATATTTGTTGCAACATATTATTACTAACAAATCATAAATAGCTTCCATGCCATTTTATAATATTACTTTAACTCATTAAAGGGACATTTTGCATAACATCATAAGTGATATGTTTATAATATGTTTAAATATATTTATAAAGCATTCTAGCTACATTTATTGATGTATTTTAAAGGACTTTAATAAATTTTACTTTGTAACCCTAAGACAACACTTAATATGCATTGCAACAAATTATTATTAATAAATCATAAATAACCTTTGTGTCATTTTATAAATGATTCCTTAACTCATTAAAGTGGCATTTTGTGTAACATCAAAAGTGATACATTTTAAATGTAATTATAAATTCTTCTAGCAACATTTGTTGATGACATGTAACAAGTGTTACTGTGTTACCCAAAAGCTACACTTAAAATGCATTGCAACAAGTTATTACTAATAAATCATAAATAGCTTTTATGTCATTTTATAAATGATTCTTTAACCCATTAAAGTGATGTTTTGCGTAACATCAAAAGTTATATATTTAAAATATAAATATGAACTTTTCTAGCAATATTTGTTAATGACATTTAGTAAATGTTACTGTGTTACCTAAAGCAACACTTAATATTCATTGCAATAAATTATTACTAATAAATCACAAAGAGCTTTTGTGTCATTTTATAAATGATTCTTGAACTCATTAAAGTGACGTTTTGTGTAACATCAAAAGTGATATATTTTAAATGTAACTATAAAGTCTTCTAGCAACATTTGTTGATGACATTTAATAAATGTTACTGTGTTACCCTAAAATGATAATTAATATGCGTTGCAATAAATTATTACTAATAAGTCATAAATAGGTTTTGTGTCATTTTATAAATAATTCTTCAACTCATTAATGTGACGTTTTGTGTAACATCAAATGTGATATATTTTAAATGTAATTATAGTCTTCTAGAAATATTTGTTGATGACATTTAATAAATGTTACTGTGTTACCCTAAAATGACACTTAATATGCGTTGCAACAATTTGTTACAAGTAAATGATAAATAGTTTTGGTGTCATTTTATAAATAATTCTTTAGCTCATTAAAGTGACGTTTTGTGTAACTTCAAATGTGATATATTTTAAATATAATTGTAAAGTCTTCTAGCAACATTATTTGGTGACATTTAATATTTGTTACTAGGTTGCCCTAAAGCGACATTTATTATGCATTGCAACAAATTATTACTAATAAATCATAAGTATGTGTCATTTTATAAATAATTCTTCAACTCATTAAATTGACATTTTGTGTAACATCAAAAGTGATATATTTTAAATGTAATTATAAAGTTTTCTAGCAATATTTGTCTATGACATTTGATAAATGTTACTATGTTACCCTAAAGTGACACTTAATATTCGTTGCAAGAACTTATTACTAATAAATCTTAAATCATTTTTGTGTCATTTTATAAATAATTCTTGAACACATTAAAGTGTCATTTTGTTAACATTAATTGTGATATATTTTAAATATAATTATAAAGTCTTCTAGCATCATTTGTTGATGACATTTAATAAATGTTGTTGTGTGACCTTAAAGCGACACTTAATATGTGTTGCAACAAATTATTACTAATAAATAATAAATAGCTTTTGTTCCATTTTATGAATGTTACTTTAACTCATTAATGTTGCATTTTTCATAACATCAAAAGTGATATATTTTAAATGTAATTATAAAGCCTTCTAACAACATAACAATATTTATTGATGACATTTGATAAATATTACTTTGTGTTACTTTGTTACCCTGAATTGACACTTAATGTGTTGCAATAAATTGTTACTAATAAATCATAAATAGCTTTTGTGTCATTTTATAAATATTGTTTAACTCATTAAAGTGACATTTTGCATAGCATCATAACCGATATATTTTGAATATAATTATGAAACATTCTATCAATGTTTATTGATGTATTTCAAAGGATTTTAAATATATGTTGCTTTGTTATCCTAAAGTGACACTTAATATACATTGCAGTAACTTATTACTAAAAAATAATAAATAGCTTTTATGTAATTTTATAAATGTTGCTTTAACTAATTTAACTGATATTTTGTGTAATGTCAAAGTTATATATGTTAAATGCAATTATGAAGTCTTCTAGCAATATTGTTGTTGACATTTAGTAAATGTTACTATGTTACCCTAAAACGACACTTAATATGCATTGCAACAAATTATTATTAATAAATAATAAATAGTTTTTATGTCATTTTATAAATGTTACTGTAACTCATTAAAGTTCCATTTTGTATAACATCAAAAATGATAAAATTTAAATGTAATTATCAAGCCTTCTAGCAACATTTATTTATAACATTTAATAAATGTTGCTTTGTGTCACTTTTTACCTTGAAGCAACACTTAATATGTGTTGCAAAAAATTATTGCTAATAAATCATAAATAGCTTTTGTGTCATTTTATAAATATTACTTTAACTCATTAAAGTGACATTTTGCATAACATTAGAAGTGATGCATTTTAAATATAATTATAAAGTCTCTAGCAACATTTATTTAGGTATTTCAAAGGATATTTAATAAATGTTACTTTGTTACCCTAAAGTGATACTTAGTATACATTGCAACAAATTAATACTGATAAATCATAAATTACTTTTGTGTCATTTTATAAATGTTGTTTTAACTCATTAAAGTGACATTTATATAACATCAAAGGTGATATATTTTAAATGCAATTAAAAAGCCTTCTAGCAACATTTGTTGATGCATTTAATAAATGTTATTGTGTTACCCTAAAGCGACCCTTAATATGTGTTGCAACAAATTATTACTAATAAATCATAAATAACTGTTGTGTCATTTTATAAATGTTGTTTTATCTCATTAAAGTTGCATTTTGCATAACATCAAAAGTGATATATTTTAAATGCAATTATCAAGCCTTCGGGCAACATTTATTAACTATTGCTTTGTTATCCTGAAGTGACACTTAATATGTGTTGCAATAAATTATTTCTAATAATTCATAAATAGCTTTTGAGTCATTTTTTAAATGTTGCTTTAACTCATTAAAGTGACATTTTAAATAACATCATAAGTGATATATTTTAAATATAATTATAAAGCCTTCTAGCAATATTTTTTTGATCCATTTCAAAGGATATTTAATAAATGTTGCTTTGTTAAAGTGATTCTTAATATGACATTGCAACAACTTATTACTAATAATCATAAATAGCTTTATGTCATTCTATAAATATTGCTTTAACTAATTAAAGTGACATTTGAAAAATGCCAAATAAAGTGGTGTTAAAAATGTTGCTTACAAGATTATATTAATACTTGTAATAAATGTCGCTTTAATACATAGCGACACCCACTTAAGTACGCTTACAAGAAATGTCAGTACAAGTCTAAAGTGTCTTTTTTAGACCTCTAATGACATTTAATAAATGTCATTATAGACCAATTTCTTATAGTCCAACCAATAGTAACAAGCCACCATGATTTTGTCCTATTTGAGTTGACATACAAATTTAATTTCTCTTCCTTTAGCAACAAATATGAGATGAAAAACACAAGGGGCTGCAAAAGAAAAAGAGAGCTAAGAAAGAAAGAAAGAAAGGAGAAGAAGAGGTATATGAAGTAAGCTAGCTAGGAAGAAACCGTAAACTTTTCTTATTTTGGCAAAACATGCAAGTATTTTGTCTTCCTTTCATATGAAATTCCTCCTTACAAACATATCAAACATGCATAAATTATTAAGAATTATGGAGTAATTATAGGTAGAGCTCATGTAGGAAGGTTATTAGAAGCATAGGAGAAACAAGAGCTAAATTTTGTTAGTTTTATTATCAGAATAGACTATTGCACCCACAATTACATAACACTACAAGAGGAATTAGGGAATGTGTTAAACATAAAAGTTGTGGATTTATGCCTTATATAAATGCATGTTAAACAAATTTGCTTAATATAATGTGTGTGAAGAGTTATGACTAGATTATGTTATTTCATAACCTGTTGAAGCCTCCTTAGTTTGGTTTTGTTCATATATTTTGATGACCTTATGTGCTAATTTATACAAAGTGAAAACATGAAAGTTGTACAATTATATCCCCTCTAAATGCCTATAAAGCAATTTTGCTTTATTTATTGTGTGGGAAGAGATATTGCTCTTTGATTTTAACTAACCATGAACCTGATAAAATCTGCTCAACCTATTGATTTTGTTTACCTAGAATTTGATGGCCATATAATGGGAATTAGGTGATGTGAAAACATGAAATTATATAGTTATGTCTCTTATAAATTCTTGTAAAATATTTTTACCAAATATATTATGGGTGAGGAAATATTGCTTCTTTATTATGACTGATTTTGAACATGTTGAAACCTGCTCACCCTGAGATTGTTCATTTATTTTGATGACCTTATAGAATAAATTAGACAAAGTGTAAAACATTAAATATGTTCCTTTATGTGTTTTATAACTTTTGGTAAATCATTTTTTTTAAGTTGACTTCTAAAATTTGAGATATGGTTAAGACTGCTAGACCTTAACAGACTATAGTCACATAGGAAGGTAGAGTTCAAAAATTCACCAAAATTTTGAATATGTTGTACCATTATGTGTCTACTTTATGTTGAACAAAGAATCAAAGATTTAGGTAAATATAACAAGAGCTATTATAGTGAGAGTGTATGTAACAACCATTTTCATTTATAAATCACGTCATTCATGTCTCAAAATGCATATGCATAAAGGTTGATTCATCATACATACACAATCCAACATGTATTTAATATACCTATATGTTAACTAATGTTCAAGGCTAGTGACCATAAACTAGTTCATATATAGATATATGGACATGACATAAAGAGGGAGACAGTTGGAATTCAGCCGATGACTTATAGTCTGTGTCTTTATACAAAACTCTATGCACCAAAGTACCCAAACACTATACTTTAGTATCTGAAAAACATAATTATGATTCGGTGAGTCACAACTCAATGAATAAAAATAATAATCAGATTCTTATGACACAACCAACAATCAAATACCATAAGGATACATTACAAGTATAAAAATTGACTATGCAAGTGCAAATGCAATAGATTGATTTTTGTTGTAACCTTGCAAGGTAACACACTGTTCTAGGGAATTCATGTCATTCAAATGACATTTGATTTTGCTGGCCAATATATAATAAGTGGATCATTTGATTAATAACATGTGCCAATAGGACATATTGGTTCCTTTTCCAAGTGATTTGCAATTTTTGACGAGCCAGTCACAACATCCTTTTAGTTCCATATGCAAGTGTTCATTCACAATGGTATACCAAGTAATCATTAAAAGCATATAGTTCTCACTTGACTTGTATTTACATGTAAAATGTCATAATTCAATCACATATACATGTAAATGGGACACAACCATATCATAAAATCATCACACATACACATTATAATATAATTATGGCTTTTACTCACATTTTGATGTGACCAACGTTTATGGTATGGTTGGTTCTCTCTCTTTGCCTTCTTTAAAGTGTTGAGATCCTAACATTTGATACATACATGTTTATAAGTATCTCAAAATGATTATGAATGCTTGGTATGCAACTATGGGCATGTTCCATGCAAGTAAAAGTAGTGTTTATGCATATTTTTCTTATATGGTAGCTTGACTTTGCTACAATATAACTATAATAAATCTTAATGTACTTATCCAAATGGCTTGATTCTTTTTTTTAAATAAACTAGACACATAATGACACAACATAGTTAAATTTTAGATTAATATAGACATATAAAAAATGTGGTAAATTTTTGAATTTTGCCCTATTTCAATATCATCTTAGTCTGAGTAGGTCTTATAACCTTAGGTATATCTCAAATTGTACAAATCTAATTATAATCCTGATTAACCAAAAGTTACAAAGAACATAAATAAACATTTTTCATATTTTACTCATTGTCTAATTCAGTCTATAAAGTCACCAAATCAAATGATAAATTTAAGGATGAGCAGGTTTTCAACATGTTGACAATCAGTTATGATGAAGGGCCAATATCTCATTAATCATGCTAAATTTGGCAAAAAATTTTACAAGAATGTACTTCAGACATAAATGTACAACTTTTGATGTTTGGCACATCATCAAATTCTGATTCTATGACCATTAATTCCTAGAAAACAAAATTAAAAGACTGATGAGGTTTCATTGGGGTTCAGGGTCAGTTACAATTAAAATGATATATATCTTTCCACATAACGAATTAAGCAAAATTGCTTTACAAGAATTTAGAAGAGATATATACCTACAAATTTCATATTTTCCACTTTGTCTAAATCAGCATCTAAGGTCATCAAAATATATGAAAACAACCAAAATGAGGAGATTTCTATTATTTATGAACTAGCCCTAATGAAGGAGCCATATCTCCTCACACACACTAAATTAAGCAAAACTATTTTACATGAATTTAGATGGGGTATAAAGCTACAACCTTCATATTTTATACTTTCCCTAATTCCTCTTCTAATGTTGTGAAATCATGGGTAAAATATATGCTCTAATAGTAAAACCAACACAATAAGCTTTTATTTCTTTTGAGCTTTAATCTCTATACATGTGCTCTACCTCAAATTACCCCATTATTCTTCCTAATCATGCATGTTTAACATGTTATGAGGGAGAAATTTCATGTGGGAAGAAGGTAAAATAACTTACCTCTTTTGCCAAAACTAGAAAAGCTTAGGGTTTTCTCCAAGCTAGCACACTCTTTTCCCTCTACTTCTTCTCCTTTCTTCCTTTCTTTCTTAGCTCTTTTTCTTTTATGCACTCTCTCATGTTTTGCCTCTCTAATATAACCCTAAAAGATGAAAAATTCAATTTGTATACCTATAATTATAAGACAAAATCATGGTCTCTCACTACTATTGGTTATAAGTTTAATATTTCTCTTTTAGTCCCTCATTTTCACTCTTTCATCACCTCTATCCATGTCCTAATCCCCATATGCTCCTAATACTTTTAAATAAGCTCTAAAGTACCATTATTTTTTATGCTATATCATGCACACAACATAAGATAATTTTCCATGCAACTATACAAATATTACATATATGTTCAAGTGTCTCAAATGCAATGGTGTAAGTGTCATCGTCATGTTTTTCCAATTCACATATCTAATGCATATGTTCATATGGGATTGTGAATCATTTATGCAATGGATATATTCATGTGAGAATGCTAATGAATGAGGATAGGGATGTTACATTTCTTCCCCTCTTTTGAAGAATTTCATCCTCGATATTCAATATCAGTAAACAAATGTAGATATTATCGTTTAATGTTCTCTTTGGTATTTTATATAGCCTCTTCTTGTGAGTGGTTTCTCTATAACACTTTAACCAAAGGAATTTTTCAATTTTGTAACTATTTTATCTTATAACTAAAGATTTTTATTAGTTTTTCAACATAACTTATATCATATGAAATTGTTATTATTGGATCCCTAATTATATGTGTAGGATCAGACCAACACTTTTTGAGTATACTCATATGAAATACATCATGAATCCAAACCATATCTGGTGATAGTGCTAACTTGTAAGCTAATGGACCAATTCTTTCTAGGATCTCATATGGTCTTATGTATCGAGTACTCAGTTTTCCCCTTCTTGCCAAATCGAATTATTCCTTTCCATTATGAAACTCGAAGAACACTTTGGCTTCTACATCATATTCCATTTCTCTTATGTGTTGGTATGCATAGCTCTTTTGTCTGTCTTGTGCAACTTTAAGTTTGCTCTTGATTACCTTCGCCATGTCCACAATGTCTTGCACTAGTTCTGGCCCTTCAAAAACACGCATCCCTTCTTCATCCTAATAGATAGGACTTTGATATTTCTTCATATGGTACCATCTATATAATTCTATGATAATGATTATTATAGCAAATTCAATCAAGGCAATATATTCATCCCATGCACCTTTGAACTCTATCACACAAGCTCAAAGTAGCAAGTGTCTAAATTGTCCTTTTTGATTGCCTATCTATTTAAGGATGAAAAGCAAAATTGAAACTCAACTTGGTACCCAAACCTAATTACAAATTGACCCAAAATTGAGAGGTAAATCATGGATCTTTATCTGATACAATGGACATTGGAATGCCATGTAAGCTAACAATTTCATCCACATATTTCTTGGCTAAGTGCTTAAGTGAACTACCCTTATCAAATAGGTAAGAAATGAGTTGACTTAGTTAGTCTATCAATGATCACCTATATAACATCATTCTTCTTCAAAGTTCTCGATAACCCATATACAAAGTCCATGGATATTCATTCCTGTATCCATACTAGAATCGTCAATGGTTTCAATTTTCTAGTTAATGCTTAATGTTCTGTTTTGATCTGCTGATAAGTCAAACATGTTAAAACATAGGTTGTCACATCTTTCTTCATTTTAGGCCACCAAAAATGAGATTATAGGTATTATACATTTTCTTTATTCTTGGATGCAAGGCATATAAAGCATTATGTGCTTTTTTTAGGATATCTCTTTGCAAGTTATCAATATTAGGCACACAAATATGAGAACTCAGGATCAAGGCATCATTTGGAATATCAAAATGACCACGTCTCCCTTGTTTTACCATTTCAATCATTCTATGTAACTTTATATTCTTACCCTGCACTTCTTTAATTTGATCATGTAACATTGGTCTTACTTTAAAAGTAGCAATCAATACCCCATTCTTTTGTATGTTTAGTTCCATATTTATAGCTCATAACTGAATTAAATAAGATAGTGAAAATATCTATAAATGAGCTACATTGCTTCTTAATTTCCTACTCAAAGCATCAATAACCACATTTACCTTCCCAAGGTGATACTCAAAGGTGCAATCATAATCTTTTACCATTCTAACCACCACCTCTGTCTCATGTTTAATTCTTTTCAGCTCATCAAATACTTCAAACTCTTGTGATTTATAAATATCTAAAAAATTTATCCATATAAGTAATGTCTCCATATTTTCAAAGCAAACACAACGATAACAAGTTTTAGGTCATACACTGGGTAAGATAATTCATAAGGCTTAGTTGTCTAGATGCATATGCAATTACCTTACCATTCTGCTTTAAAACACATCTTAAACCTTGATGAAAGGCATCACTATAAACTACAATTCCTCATTACCAGTAGGAATGGCTAATACTAGAGTAGATACCAATCTATCTTTTAACTCATCAAAACTCTTCGACATGCTTTAGACCACTAAAATACTATATTTTTCTGAAGTAACTTAGTCAAAGAAGCAGCTATAAGTGAAAACCCCTCAACAAAATGACTATAATACCTAGCTAGTCCTAAGAAACTTTGAACATCTGCAACACTCTTTAGGGTTTCCCATTTTACTATTGCTTTAATTTTATTTGGAGCTACCTCTATGCCCTTTTTAGAAACTACATGTCCTAAAAATACTACATGGTAAATCCAGAACTCGCACTTGCTTAGTTTAGTAAATAACTATTTTTCTCTTAAAATTTGCGACATAATTCTTAAATGTTATTCATGCTCCCCTTTGCTCCTTAAATACACCAGTATGTCATTAATGAACACAATTACAAATTTGTTTTAAGTAAGGCTAGAACACTTTATTCATAAGAGCCATAAATGCAGCTGGTGCATTATTCAAACCGAATGGCATCACTAAAATTCATAATGCACATACCTAGTTTGAAAAGCTTTCTTCAATACATCGAGGTTTGAAATTTTGAGCTGGTAATATCATGATTTCAGGTTAATTTTAGAAAACACCTGTGCTCCTTATAACTGGTCAAACAGATCATTTATCCTGGGTAAAGGATATTTGTTCTTCACAGTAACCCGATTCAATTGCCTACAATCAATACACAACCTTATTGTCCCATCTTTCTTTTTAACAAATACTATTGGAGCACCCCAAGGTGACACACTAGGTCTGATGAATCCCTTTTTAAGTAGTTCTTGTAATTAGGTCTTTAATTCTCTCAACTCAACTTGAGCCATCTTATAAGGTGAAATGGATATCGGTGTTGTTTATGGGACTAACTCAATTGTGAATTTTATCTCTCTGTGAGGTGGCAAACTAGGTAAGTGTATTGGAAACTCATTCACCACTGGAACATTCTTAAGTAATTCATTTCTGGACCTTATTTACCATATGTGCCAAATAAGCCTTACAACCACCTTTAATCATGTGAAAAATGTTAGTAGTAGAAACTAAAAATGATGGTACAATTTGCCTTTCCTTTGAAACATAACCCTTGTCAGATTTAGAGATTATAAAACAACATCCTTAGTAAAACAATTTACTATTGCATGATGTTTAGACAACTAGTCCATACCCAGTATCACATTAAATTTATGGAGTGGCAACAATACTAGATCAATTTTCAACTTAATGTCATTAATGTGAATCACACAATCACGACATATCTCATCCATAATTATTGCTTCTCTTAAAGGAGTACTAACACATAGGTTAAAACCTAAAGGTTGATGCTTACTACATATTTGTGATGCCATGTTCAATGAAATGAATGAATGTGTGGAGTCAAGATCAATTAATACATCAACTTCTAAATCATGGAGAAAAAGTTTAACAATGATAACTTTTGAAGTAGCAACAGCTTCTTGCCTAGTCATGGAAAATACTATGGCATGTGTCAGGGTTGTAGAACTATGACTTTCTGAGTTGCTCATAGCTTGGCCAGCTGTGGTTCTTCTACCACTGCCTTTGCCCTGCCAAATGATACTCTAGCTCCACTTGCTTTTGAAACTTCAACTGTGGACTCTGATGTAGTTTTACCTCTGCCTCCCTTTAACATTTTAGATCTTTCAAGACAATCTCTAGGCATATGATAAAAAGATCTACAAAAGTAGTCCCCACCAATCTATTTCCTACATTTACCAATATGTTACCTGCCACAATGTACACATGAGGGTCCTTGTTGCAGAAGTTGGTCTTGACCTCTGCCTGTATAAGATGAAACTCCTGATCCCCTGCCTCTATAGTTAGAGTAACCACCCCTAGCACTGGATTGTGATGGCATATATTATCCATGTTTACCTTTATTTCTGTTAAAATCTCCCACAAACTCAATAGACCCTTATTTTACTCATTGGTTTATCATTTCTTTTTCTAATCTTTCCACCTTTATTGCAGTAGCTTTTAACATGCTATAACTTTCAAGATCTGCAGTTGTGATCTTACTGTTGATCTCATATCTCAATCCCTCTTTCAACTTCCAACATTTATCTTTATTAGTGGCCATCATGAAAGATGCATAATGAGATAATTGATTAAATTTTACCTCATACTTGGCTATAGTCATCTCCCTCTACTTTAGGTTTAGAAATTCCCTTCTGTTATCATCTTTGTACACTTTTTGGCATGTAATTATTATCAAACTCACAAAGAAAATCATCTCATGTAAGCATTGGAGGTTGGACATCACTCCTTAGAATGGTTTCCCACCAGTCATATGTATCCCCCTATAATAGTGACACTGCATAATCAAACTTTTCTACTAGCATACATTTCATCAAATTCAAAACTTTATTTGTTCTTTTTAGCCATGTCTTTGCCACTGATGGATCTGTGGTACCATTGAAGTTAACTGCACCTTATTTTTTTAATTTCTCATACCTTCTTTGTCTTTGATTTTCTGGACCCTGCACTGTTGATTCACCAATTCTATGTTATGATTGCCCATGAGATATTTGTTGTGCTTGACAATGTGTAGGAGATCTAACTTTGTTAGTAGGTTGATCTCTTAAAGTTAGCATGATGCTTCTATGGAATGCAAATCGACTCCTCTCTCCTTGTTAAGCCATGGGTACTACTATGACTACCCTTTATTAATGCCCTATAGACATATAAGACTGTCATATGATAATGCATAATAATGCAAGAGTTATGTCATGTTCATATGTATGTCCCTATGTAACCTATCCTTGCTCTAATACCATAAACTGTAACGACCATTTTCATTTACAAATCATGGCATTCATGTCTGAAAATACATATGCATAAAGGTTGATACATCATACATACACAATCCAACATGTATTTAATGCACATATATGTTAATTAATGTTCAAGGCTAGTGACCATAAACTAGTTCCTATATAGGTATATGGATATGTCTATATAGACATATGGACCACAGGTCATCGGTTGAATGTACAAAACTTTATGCATCAAAGCAACCAAACCCTATGATTCAGTATCTGAAAAACATAATTACGATTTTGTGAATCACGACTCAATGAATAAAAATAATAATTAGATTCTTTTGGCACAATCAACAATCAAATATCACCAGGATACATTACAAGTATAAAAATTAACTATGTAAGTGCAAATGCAATAGATTGATTTTTATCATAACCTTGTAAGGCAAACACTGCTCCCAAGAATTCCTGTGATTCAAATGACATTTGATTTTATTGGCCAACATATAACAAGTGGATCATTTGATGAATAACATGTGCCAATAGGACATATTGGTTTCTTTTCCAAGTGATTTGCAAGTGTTTGACGAGTTGGTCACAACATCCTTTTAGTTCCATATGCAAGTGTTCATTCACAATGGTATATAAAGTAATCATTAAGAGCATATAATTCTCACTTCACTTGTATTCACATGTAAAATGTCATAATTCAATCACATATACTGTGACGCCCATTTACTAATCATTCCTAAAGTAGGTGCATTAACTTATTCATAAAACATGGAATACTAAAGTGACACAACATCATTAAAATCCTCTCATTCTATCCATTGTCATTAAAATACCTTATTTCAATTATATTATTATTATT
>CATIWR010674097.1:0-12849 GCA_949677035.1 Omphalea diandra | reverse complement strand
TAAAGCTACCATTGATGATGAGATTCTTGTTTCTAAAGGTACTTTTGACATTCAAACTTCTTCTTTACATGTTGATACAAGCATTAAAAGCTAAAAGGTTGAACATGTCTGCACAATATTAGAAGATGGTGATAGTACTAGCTTACAGGATGTAGTGATATCACTATTAGAAGTTTGTTCAAATGTTCAAATTGTAAATCTCAATCATGATGATGTATTGGATGTAAACAATGATGATGGTGTTCAAAAAGAAAATACAATAAAAAGAGAGAGAGATAGTGCGCATGAGAGTGAAAAAGAAATAATTACTGCACAATAAAAGGAGAGTTGTGTGAAAACAATAGAGAGGTGTGAGCCTAGAGAGAAAAAAGGAGAGCTTAGAGTGAATGTACCAAACCCAAGAGAGGTGCATGCAAAAGGAGAGGATGAGAAAAATGAACATCTATGTGAAAAAGAGAGTGATGAGAGCTATTCTTCCCAAAAGGCCACAACAATATTTTTGTTCAAAGGGATGTATTACACTACTAATGAAATTTAATATTTTGTATAGTGCTTTTATGTCTTTTTTGCAAGGTTATGAAGAATGGTTTTCAATGGAGGAGCCTTGCAAAGAAGCCAACTTAACTCTTAATATTGATGATGGTGCTATGATGAAGAATGAGGTTGCAAATTTGTGTACAAGGGAGTTCTCTAATTCTTGTTTAGATGATTGTGCTTGTTTTATGTGTTCTAGGCATAGTTCTTTTTGTTTTATTTATTGTTTTTGCATTTCTAATTTGAGTCCCTCTTTAAATACTTGCTTTTGCATTTTAAAAGATTCTTTTTATTCTAAACATTTTTCTCCTTCTTTTTTCTTCTTCTTCTTCAAATTATTTTCATATTTTTATTCTTGTTTTCAACATAATAGTTCTTTTTATTCATGTTTAAACTTTTTTAATCCTTTCTCTTTTAGTGATAAACGTTTTTCTTCATATTTTTGTGTTTTAAATAACTCTTTTTGTTTTAAACGTTTGTTTCCTTTTGAATTCTATTTTAGCTTGCTTTCTTTTAATTCTAGGAGTTTGACTTCTTGTAATTTTCGTTTTTACAAGTCTTCTTTTCATTCTAGAAGTGTGTTCTTTTTAAAAGACCTTGGTTCTTATTTTTCAAAATTCTTTCTTTCTAAATGTTCTTCTTGTTTTAATGTTTATAAACCATTGTTTTATTCTTGTTTTTATTTTAGGTGTTGGTTAGGAAGAAAGTTTTCTTTTGATTTCAAAAATTCTTATGTTTCATATTCTTATTTGATTTATAAATCTTGTTTGGATAAACCTAGATCTTCTAGTGTTTTCATTTTATAGAAATTTGATGCTTTGGTATTTCAACATACTAGATAGAAAATGTTTTCTAGGGTTTCTTTTTGTTACCTTGTTTTCATTTTTCATTATTTTCAACTTCTTCAGTGTGTTCTAACCTTTCTACAGGTGGTTTCATGCGAGTTTTATTTGATCTGAGTGGAGATACTTGCAATTTACATGGTATTGATTTGAGGACGAATCCTCGTGAGGAAGGAGGGAATGATGCAAATATCCAAGGCCAGCCCTAAGATTCGCTTCAACTTTATGGCTCAATCACAAGGGGAAGACTTAAAAGGTTTAAAGAAGCAATTAGGTTATTCATACAACAAGGAATAACCATTGGGCTAACCCAAGAAAAATAATTCGCGGCCCAATCACAAGGGAAATGCTCAAAAGATTTAAAGAAGCAATTGAGTTATTCATACAATAAGGAATAACCATTGGGCTAACCCAAAAAAAAATAAAATAAAAGAAGCAAGAAGCCCAATTGTTTGGAGATGACAATATGAACTCTTCAAAGGAAGCCTTTAACTTGATCCATTGGAGCCCAACATGTGGAAAGGTCCATGACCCAATTATGAGGAAACTTCCTCATTAGAATTCCTCTCTTAAACTAATTCAGAGCTTTGTATTTACTTAAATAAGAAACTTCTTTTATAATTAAGAAGATACCTAATTTATCTTTTAGTTGTTTCCTATTTCACTTAAGAGTATCCTTTTTTTAAATAGATTAGGCAGATTTCAAAGACTATTTAGGAAGTAATTCTTAAGGTTTCTAGTAGTTTTGTAAAGACTATAAATAACCCTTCTTATTCAGCCAAATCAATGAAATTGAAGAATATCTCTTTTAGCAAATTGTTTGTGAGAATTAATTTTCTTCTTGAGTTCTTTATAAGACTTGGTGAGGTTGTTAAATGAGTTCTTAATAATTTCACAAACTCGTTTAATCTAGGTCTTAAATTACTTAGTTAATTTAAGGTTGAGATTAACACCTCTTGAATCTTTATAATTCCAGTTGCTATCAACAAGTTTTCTAGAGGTCTAATTGGGATTTGAGAGTTTATCTTGTTTTGATCTTTGAATTAAAGCTTGAAACTTGTGCTACATACGAATCAGGATCTGAAAATCAACCTTGTTCGTATCACATGTACAACTGACACAATGGATTGTATACAGGTAATAACTTTATATTTCTTTTCACATTTTCACTATGTTGCTTCAATTATGCTACGGTGGGATTAGCTCTTAGTGGATGTGGATGTCATCTTGTTTCTACTACTTCATAGAGCTCAAAAGCCCTTAGGTAAGTTTTCATTTTGAAGGCCCAAAGGTAATCATTTTCACCATTGAAGATAGGAGGTGTAGCTACTGAAAAATCTTTTACAACCATTTTGAAACTGTGGTTTTTTAGTGGGTTTGCTAACTTGTTTCTCTCTTACGCACAACCCTTTAAAGATCCGATACCACTAATGGTTTTAACACAAAGAAGAGAGATTAAGAATAAGAGAAACTCGAAATATTATCATTGATGAAAACCTTTTATAGGCAAGTTACAAAGTATCTAAATGCTTTTAACTACTGCTGTAATTTTTTTTTTTATTTTAAGCATTATCATGGCATTACATTACTTTTAAATCTGTCCATACAAGATATAACCTTAAAATATCTAGCAAAAATAGCTTTGGGGTACATCAGTTGTGTCACAACTTTCACTAGTTCTTTAAATTATAGAAACAGATAGTAAAAGAAGCCAATGGAAGTTCTTTTCGACTTTTGACAACATGGTAGAGCATATAGAACTTTAGTTCTCATTTCACTTTCAATACTATGAAATGCACCAGAATATACAAAAAAAAAAAAATCTCATGAAAGAATCTCTTTAAAGGCATAGGAGAGCCTTTTGATCGTTCCCAAAAGATTTTTGAAGAAAGAATTAGTCTATTGATGAACACTACGAATAGCTATAAAATGTTGATGGCATTTCTTGCTTCCTGCTAGAGTTTTTAGACTTTGTTTAAAGAGGAGTTTGATTGCTGGAAAAAAAAAGGTTTAAAGCCTCACACTTTCATTCATACATATTTATGGTGGAAATACAAGTAAATAGTTTACTTACTCTCCTTGATTTAAGGAGATTTGTTTTCCTAAACTTAAGCTCTACAACAAATTCTAAGTTTCTAAAACATTCTAGAGCTAAACTATAAATATTACAAAATACAAAATATCAAGGCAAAAAAATTAAACTAACAGTACTAGTATCACAACCTTTTTGCTGCTACTGTCAATACTTCTCCTTGATGCTAGTGTTGTTTCTCTTGGTAATTAAAATCTTCCATTTTGTAATGTCTTGGTATCTGCTAATTGCTCTTCAGTTCCATAATGCAGCAACTGAATTTCATTTTCTTTTTCTGTTTCTCTAATATAATGATATTTGATTTTAATGTGTTTTCTTCTTCCATAAAAAACTAGATTCTTGACCGTGGATATTGTTGACTTCTTGTCACACAAGATTTCCATATACAGACGCATTTAAAAAAAAAAAAGCCATCAATTTGATCAAAATTAGTGAACAGAACTAAACAGGTTCAGAAAAGCTATAGCATTTTGTGAAAATTTTAAAAATTACTGAAATTTCAAATGTTCAAAACATTTTTCATTATTTATCGTGTTATATCCTTTTGTCTGATTTCTAATTATTTTTAAAATATTATTTATGTATATTTCTTAATTTTTCTAAACACAGTACACTATTTAAACTAAATGCGTTCAACTAGCAAACTCATTAATTCAAAATGTCATTATGCAACCAAACAATTTTCCCCTATAATGAAGCCTTAATTTCTCTTTTGCTTATATTTTCTTTTCAGTATATATCCATTGCTGCCATGATATAATCACTTCTACAGTATTTTTCCATTCTCTTTCATTGTTACAACCCTCTCAATTGTTGGAAGTGCCCTTCTAATAATATTGTGTGGCTTTAGTCGGTTCTTATCCAATTACTCCAATTTTTGTTCGAAGGATGCATAAGACCATTAAGCCATTAAGGCATTCTTTAAAAACCAAAGCCTGATGGGACTAAAAAGATACAAATATACATAAGGTATTGCATGAAAGTTTTTTTAGAGTGGAAAGGAAAGTTAAACAAAGTAATGGAAAGGTATGAAATGAAATGTAAATAAAATTAATTAACTTCACTTGGTTTGAGAGTTTTTTTTTTAAAAAAATGAGATTAATAGATGTAAAATACTTAAAATCTTTTCATTCCATTCTTTAATCCCTAATTTGGAAGTTAAGAAAAATACACATTTTGAACTAAATGAATGTAAACTTTTAACCTCCACTTGCTCTTGTTTACATTATATAAAAAAAAAACTCATAAATGAGGTTAGTTTGTTAATCTCATTTATATTCTATTCTTTAACTTCCTTTAATATATTCTCTCCCATGTAAAGAAAATCACTGATTCCTTCATAGATAAACTAGGTCAACAAGGCTATGGAAGTGTGTTAAAGGGAAGTTACCTGATGATCAACTCATAGCAGTGAAAGTCTTTAAGGAATCAAAGGGTAATGGAGAAAATTTCATTAATGAGGTTGCAAGGACTTCCTATGTCAACATTGTTACTCTTTTATTCTTTTGTTTTGAGAGTCCTAAACGAGCACTCATCTACTAAGTTCATATCTGAAGGAACTCTTAATAAGTGCCTATATGGAGAAAATTTATTTAAAGGTGATCGTCAGTTGGGTTGGAAAACATTATACCAAATTGCAGTTAGTATTACTCGAGGACTATAGTACTTGCATCGAGGTTGTAACATAAGGATTCCTCACTTTGCTATAAAGCCGCATGACACTCTTCTGAATGAAAGTTTCCAACTTAAAATTTTTTATTTTAGTCTACTTAAAATATGCTCAAGAAAAGAGAGTATCATATCAATGTTGGATGCTAGAGGGACTGTACGATATATTGCACCTAAAGTATTTTAAAGAAGTTTTGGAAGGGTCTCTCACAAGTCTGACGTAGCTATAGAATGTCAGTGTTAAAAATGGTAGGAGGAAAAAGGAATATCTGTGTTACAGTTGATCATACCAGTGAGATATATTTTCCTTACTGGGTATTCAAGCATCTCGAACTATGAGAAGTAGTTGGAGTTCATAGAATCTGTAACAAAAAAGATAACAAAATAACGAAAAAATTAGTCTTTATGAGCTTGTGGTACATAGAAACTGATTCCTTAAATCGACCATCAATGAGCAGGGTAATGATAGCTTGGCTTAATAACAAAGCGGAAGAGTGGCTTAATATGCTGGAAAAATCTACTACCAACAATTCTATTCATTGGTATTTATAATCAATACAAAATAAACATTAACTGGTGGATAAACCAATGTTATAACCTCCACTAAGAAGAGTCTCGTTACATCATTAATATTCTAGACTCTATCATTAATATTCTAGAATCTACTTAATCTAGAATATTAAGACAAAAATAAAAATCAGTATAGTAGTTTTACAAAATAACAAAAACTCTAAAGTAATAGTAGACATTATCACTGCACATCACTCCTCGATATATTTGCTGGAAACTCCAAGCTCTTTTTTATCTTAAACCTTTGCTTTGGAAGTACTTTAGTTAGGATATCAGCCTGCTCTTATGAAATGCAATGAATCGACTTCACTTCTCCTTCATGCTCTCCTTCTCTAAGAAAATGAAATTTAATCTTCATGTGTTTGGTCCTTCCAAAAAACACATGATTTCTTATCGTGGCCACGGCTAACTTGTTGTCACAATAAACAGTGGGCTCCTCTTCCTCTAAATTTAGGTCTTTCATTCCCTTTCTTAGCCATGTAACTTTATTAACAGCTACAGTGGCAGTTAGGCATTCTGCTTCTGCCTTTGATTGGGCTATAATATCTTGCTTCCTTGAATTCTAGCTTATAATGCTTGAACCAACTGAAAAACAGTAGTCGCGATGCTCTTCATATCATCAACTAAGCCAACCAAATCACTATCTACATATCCAACCAACTTCACTTTTCTTCCTTTTTTGAACCAAACACCAGAGCTGAAGTTGCCTTAATCTATCTCAAAAGTCTCCTTGCTACTTTAAAGTGACTCTTTTGGATTTTGCATAAACCTTGATAGAAGATTAGTGGCAAACATACTATTTAGCCTCGTAGTAGTAAGATAAAATAAACATCCTACTAAACTTCTTTAGACTCCAACACTAACTTTGTTGGAACCTTCATCTTTGCATAACTTCTCATTTTAGCTATTGAAGTTTCAATTTCTCTATAATTTTCCATTGCAACTTTCTTCAAGACTTCATTTGCATATTTTTCTTGGCCAATGAAAATTTCAAGCTTATTTTGCTGAATTTCCATGCCAAGAAAGCACGTCATCTCACCTAAGTTAGTCATCTTAAATATTTTTGGCATTTCTTTTTTGAATTCCACTAGCATTTCCATATTGCTTCCAGTTGCCAAAAATCATTAACATAGAGGGAAACAATCACCAAATCACTTCCAACCTTTTTTATATATAATGTTGCTTCACTGAGGCTCCTTTTGAACCCCATTTCTAGCAAATGAGAATCAACTCTATTATATTAGTCCCTTGGGCATGCTTTAAGCCATACAAGACTTTGTTAAACAAGCACACTTTGTCTTCCTTTCCTTTCATTATAAAACCAAGTGTTTTTTTATTGTAAACCTCCTCCTTCGAGTAGTCATTAAAGAATGTTGATTTACATTAAGTTGGAACATTTTCCAACTTTTTTGAGCTACTAAGGGTAGCAATAATTGGATTGTATCATACCTTGCAACTAGTGCAAAGGTATTATAAAAATCAATTCATTGTTATTGCGAGTAGCCTTTAACCACCAACCTTACTTTAAATTTATTGACGAAAGCATCCAGATTTAATTTGGTTTTATACACCCACCTTACTCTAATAACCTTCTTGTTGGTAAGTCTATCAACTAGCTTTCAAGTATCATTTTTAAGGACCATTTTCATCTCCTCCTCCATTACAACGTCCAATCATTTGATTTTGTAGCTTCATCATATCTTTCAATAAGAGCCATATTACGTCTATTCTACAGATCAATTAGAGATCTAGTTCTCAAAACATCATTTTTTGAATCTTCATCACTTTCAATGCTTGCCTCATGTTCATTGAAAGTTGTATATTGTACTTACGAAATCTTTTTTTCACTAAAATTCTCGTTTGAAATTTCAAGCTCCGAATTCCAATATGCATCGTTATTTATCTTTACATCTCTACATGTTTCCACCTTCTTGGACTTCAACTTGTAAATTCTATAGGCCTTTGATTGTTGCCATAGGCAACCAAAATTCCAACCTCAACTTTTTCACTGAATTTGTCTCTCTTCACGTCAGGAAAGTGAGTATAACAAAGACTTCCAAATACCTTGAAGTGATCAATGTTGGGCTTAACTCTATGCTAGGCTTTATATGGAGTCTTGTTCTTCAAAGCCTTTATAGGAAGTCTATTTAAGAGATAAACAGATGTATTGATTGCCTCTGCCCAAAACTTCGTTAAAATTTTCTTATCAAACATGAGACATCTTGCCATCTCCATCATAGTCTTATTCTTCCTCTTAGTGATGCCATTTTGTTATGGAGAATAGGTGATAATAAGCTGATGTTTGATGCCTGTTTGCTCATAAAACTTGTCAAACTTTTCATAAGTATATTTAGTCCCATTATCACTTTTAGGATCTTAATCCTACATCCATTTTGATTCTCAACAACTTAAATGTTTGAAACACATATGACACTTCAGATTTTTTGCTTTAAAAACCAAACCAAATAAAGAAAAAGCATAAAGTACCTACTCTCATTTAATAAAGTAGTCTTCATAGGACCACACACATAAGTATGAACGAGCTGCAACCTTTCAATAGCTTTTCATGCTTGACTTTTTTGGACATGACAGTCTATTTTGGTTTCCCAATTGGCACACATCACACACATCATAATAAAAATTAATAAGGGCCCATGTTTTATGCTAGACCTTTTATGTGCATATGTCTTAATGCAATAGTATTGAAGTGGCTAAATATTTTATACCAAATTGAAGTGTCATTTATTTGGTTAATGTATACATATGCACTTAAGTATGACCATTTTAATGGAAAGCTTTTTTGAGTCATTTTCATAGTCATTAAATCAGCACCATTAGGATAAAAAATAGTACAAGCTATGTTTTTAAACAACAAATTTTATCCTTTCTCCAATAATTGCCTAACATTAGTCAAGTTTTGTATTTGATTCAGTTTTCACAGCAATAATGCATATGCCTTTAATATCCACATAATGTCTATTGCCAATTTTAGCTCTTAAGGCATAGGCTTTGTGAAGTTCCTTAAAAATTGTAACATTTGTAGTCATATGATGAGTGCAGTTGTTGTCCAATAACTAAGAACCCATATTGCTATTCTCCTCATAGCAAGTGGCAGTGAACAATTGTTGTTCTTGTTGTTATTGTGCCTTTACTATTTGAGCTTGTTGTTGACTCTGCTACTCACTCCTTTTTTTTCTAAACTTTTTCAATGTGGCCAAACTTTTTGCAAGACCTACACTGAATACTAGGTCTATATCGATATGATCTTTTAAGGATGGTTTGTCTTTTTATAGTGGGAACATGTTTACAAATTTTTGCCCCCTTTTCTATATCTAGCTTATTCATTTTTCTCTTTCTCATTCTTCTCACCTTCAACTTTTTTGGCAATAAAGCTTGACTGGCTCTTGCTTATATTCTTGGCCATACAAGCTCTTTCACTAGCCTCTTCTTGCGTCAACTACTTTCTTTGTTTAGTAGCTTGCAAAACATTAACAAGCTCAAAGAGAGTAATATTCGAAAGATCTCTTAAATCCTTTAAAGAAGAGATCTTAGATTTAAACTTTTTAAAAAGGCTAAGAAATACCTTTTCAACAATTCTACTATCATTCAGTTCTTTTCCCAAGAGCCTAATCTAATTCACCACCTTCATAAGCTTG
The DNA here is from genome assembly GCA_949677035.1 of Omphalea diandra. NCBI lineage: Eukaryota > Viridiplantae > Streptophyta > Magnoliopsida > Malpighiales > Euphorbiaceae > Omphalea > Omphalea diandra. Next base: position 3,487 of record CATIWR010674097.1, on the reverse strand, counting down.
CTAGAGAACTCTTTGATGGTCTCCATATCCTTCATTTTTAGGAACTCAAATTCCCTTTTTAAGTTGGGGACTTGCATTTACTTATTTCTTCCAAATCCTTGAAATCCTTTTTAAGCTTGTCTTAAGTTTCCTTGATTGTCTCAAAGTGTATAAATTGTGTCTGAAATTGTTATGTGTATGAAGGAAAAAGCCTTGAATTTCTTTTCACATTCTTCTTCATAATTCTTTATTTGTGCAATTATGGGATTGCCCCTTAATGGAGCTGGTTCTCTGCCACTTTCAACTACTTCCCAAAGGTTCTGACCTTAAGAAGAGTTTTCATCATAAGTGCCCAATGTGGTAGTTCTCTCCTGTAAAAATAGGAGGTGTTACAACAGAGGTGGTGTCTAATGTCATCTAGGATAAAAAAAAAAAAAAAAAGTTTCAAATGCACAATGCTCTTTAGAGCCCTAATTAGAGCTTTGATACCACTAATGACTTGGTTTCATAACAAAAAGGAAGAGAGGCCTTAATATGCTAGAAAAATGTACCACCAACAGTTTTATTCATTGCTATTTATAATCAATGCAAAATAGATATTTACTAGTGCATAAACCAGTGTTACAACCTCTACCAAGAATAGTCCAGTTACATCACTAATATTCTAAACTCTACTTAATCTAGAATATTAAAACAAAAGTTAAACATCAGGATATTAGTTTTATAAATAAACAAAAACTCTGAAGTGACAACAAACATTATTCACTACACATCAGGGTAGTAGAAATGTTGAAAGGGAACTTTGAGCCCTTGCCAATCCCACCAAAATTGTACTTGTCATCCCCTGTCTTTGATCATATCTAGCTTTACAATGTAGGTTAAATCTAAGTCAATCAATCTCACTTATTATCTTTTCTCCTTAAAAACTATTTCTTAACCCCGCTTTGCAAAATACCCAAAAGAGGATAGTGATCAAAGTAATATAGTGCATAAAAGGTATGTGTGGATGTCATCCCACAGAGATAAAAGCAATAAGTACTAGAATATAATGATTCTATTTTTATTTGAAAATTGAATAATTAAGATATAATATAAACTACTAACACAATTGAAATAAACTAAATTAGCAATTGAATGACAAAAAAACAAAAGCAATTGAGAAAGAAAACCTTATGAATAAATAGTTAGGACACTTGACCCCACTAATAAAAAATCATGAAATCATTAACCATTCAATGATACATTGGATTAAGAGTTGCAGCTATCGACTATCTTTAATAATTAAGGCTCTCCCTCGAGTAATCACTTAATTTGTAACCATTCCTATAGATCCATCTCTTGATGTGAAATAGAAATGCATTGCCTCAATAGTTCTAACAATCCTTTAAATGATAACAATAGGTTAAGTGGCTATCTCTATTCGCTATAAAAATCTGTTTGTTTAGTGATGGAATTTGTCATTGTTAAGGAGGCAGATTTCATCGCTAAGTAGCTTAGCGATGGACTAGTAAAGAAATTGTGTCCATTGCTAGAATGGTCGTCACCAAGGCTTAGCGATGAAAATTTAGTTTGAGGTTAAGGTTAGCGAAGGAATAGCGACCGCCATTAAAATTCCATCACTATTCCCTAGTTAGGATTAGTGACAGAATAACGACAAAATTTTTCTCTCGCTAAAAATAGCGATGGAATCTTAGCGATGAAAATATATGCCTTTGTTCCCTCATTACCCTTAGTGAGGGAATAGCAACAAAAATTTAGCAATGAAAATTTCAATCGTTATTCCCTTGCTAACGTTAGCTATGAAAATTTTCGTCGTTGTTCTATTGCTAATGCAACAAACTTTTCATGGCTTTCCATTGCAATTCAATTGGTATTTCATCCCTAATATGTCGATAGAATTTTATTTAATATTTTTTATATTAAAATTTTTTTATTAAAAAATTTTTGTGTATTTTTATTTGAAATTGTATTATAAATTAATATTGAAAGGAACACAATAAATAAAAAAATATTCATTTATTAAAATTAAAATAAATTATATTATGTTGACAACAACATTGTATATATAAAATACATAAATATAAAAGAAAAAAAACTTAATCATGTCCGACCTGATCATCTGACTTCATAAAATAATCGTCTTCTGGATGCGAAGGTCGTGCTGGTGGAATTTGACAATTCATGTTGGCTAACATAGAAGTTAGTGTTTGTTGCATGACAGTAAATCACTTATCAAACTCATGCTGAAATTGAATTTACAACTCATCTTGAACCTCGTCTAACTAAAATTTAGCAAAATTTCAATATAACCAGAACCTATCAAACCAGAAATTTAAGGTCTATAATTGATGTCCCTGCAAGAAAAAAAAAAAAGCATTTTTAGTTTTTCTCCAACCATAACTTTCAATACTACAAAAAAACATGCATGAAAAAACACTTCTAACACAATCATTCATCACAAATCAATACCACAGCTCATTTATTAACAATTTTCTAAATTTATACAAATTCATATATATTATATAACAATAATTAAATGAACATCACATTCCACAATTAAGAATAATATAACATAAAATTAAAAATTAATTTCTATGATACCAAATAAATATATATAGTAAAATTAATTCCTTAATTGCTAATAAATTTCTCAAAATTCATAACTCACTAAATAAATAAATTAACTAATTAATTATTTCCGAAATTAATCCTTAATAATTACTTTTAAATTTTTAACTAATATTAAAATAATATCATATATTAATTTCTAATGTGTTAATTATTGTCTTATTTCCTAATAAATCAACTAAATAATATAATATACTACAAATCAATTTCATTATTAATAATAAATTCCTAGCAATTTCTAACTTTCAAATTTATCACAAAAAATAATAACAATACTTAATGCCTAACCTTCAAATTCATTACATATTTATTCATGAATTCATATTCTTATAATTAATTACAAATTTAATAATTAATTCCTAATTCTTTAATTCATTACAATATTAAAACTTCATTTATATTAGTTTTATTTATTATAAATTTAATTACGATAATTAATTTTCTAATCAATGACATAATTTTTTAATAAATTAATTTCTAATTAATCAAATTTTTTCTAATCATTTACTATTTGAAATATTCAATTAATTTCAAAATTCACTATAATTTTCTCTAAAAATTGAAAATATGTCAATAAATAAAACTACCTAATTTATTTTATATATTTTCAACATTTCACCAAATTTTCACATAATTAACAATTACAAATCTATATATAACAATCCTAAACATAAATTACTATTCCGAATTATCACATAATTTGCAACAAAATCTATTTAACCAAAATAAATAATATTATGAAAAAATAAATAAATTTTCAAATATCAGTATTTCATATTTCAAAATTTAACATTATTTACAAAAAAAAAATATATTTCCTAAATTAATAATTTCATCATAATTTACAATATATATATATATATATATATATATATATATA
>CATIWR010674079.1:0-33111 GCA_949677035.1 Omphalea diandra | reverse complement strand
TATATATATATAAAACTGTCACAACCAAGATTCAGCCTCTCTATTTTTTACTTTTTATAAATTTTTTTAAAAAAAGTATTGAATATCTGAACTAATACCATTTGAACCGAATTGATCTTTTAATCCCAAATATTCAAATTGAATTGTTTCAAAAATTGATTCAATACAGGACGAATAATTTTCCATCTCATTACGATCCCAGTTTTTCTATTATTTAAATAATCAATTTATGATTCAATACTAGATAATTTCAAATAACCAATCCCAAATCAGACTGACCACCCTTATTTCCTGGATGGCAAACAATCTTTTGTCACACGACATTGTGGTGGTACCTCAATTGAAATCAATCTATGTCGAAATGATAAAGCTGCATGCAAATCCCTAAGTGCTTCGCATATTCACCTGCATTACTATCGACAACAAAGTCGTGACCTTTATTGACACTTCTCTCACCAATCATTTCTCCCACACATTCTTTCCTTTGATTTTCCATCTACATGTGCTTTCATTTCTCATCTTAATTTTGGTATTGTGGATGGTAGTTAACGCTGGATGGTTGGTTTTTTTTTTTTTCGCTAAAACATACAGACAGAGCACCCCATACAAATTTTCCTAATTTATAATTGATGATCTCTAAATTTTTTATGATTGTATTAATAAATTTATGAGCTATTTTCTATAAATATTGAACTCTTAAATTTGTTGTAATATTATTGAGGATTTTTGTAGTTTAGAGATTCAATGATATAAATAATAGTTTAGGAATCAAAATACACATATATGATAATTAGGCAAAAATATATATAATAGTTTATGTGGGTGACTTTATATAATAATATGCTCCAATCAACCTCAGTTAATATGAATAGAAATCCTTGTATCACCACAAGTCATCGTGATTGAGTTTGGTCTACCACCAACTAGACTCTTAAATACCCTTTTAATTCGTATATTAACAAGGATTAGACAACAAAAAAAAAAAAGCGAATTTATGTTAAATTTATATATTGTTTTATTTATTGACATATATTTTTCTTATTGCGGATTTGAATCATTACTAAATATTTGGTGGTTTTTCCACTTATGCAAACAATTTATTTAATTATCATTTTTTTAGTTTTGGGCCAAATACTTAAGTTACCCCTTGAACTTTTTACGATTGGTCATTGTGATACTTCACTTTTGATTTCAGTCAAATTAACACCTTAATTTTTATTTTGAACTTATTAAACAAATATTAGACAAATAAAAAAAATGTGAGTTTTCACGTTCCTCTTTGAAATTTATTTTATTTGATTAGACTAAAACACTCTCGCCTCTTAGAGCTTGTTCAAAATTAACAAAAAAAGAAAAAGAAAAAAGAGCATAACAACACCTCTGTCATTTCAAATCGTTGCCAAAAATTCATTCAATAGACCTTCTTAACTGCAACAAATTCTAAATCTCCGTTTTCTCAAATAAAAATCCTTTCAAAAACGCATTTAAATCACATACAAAAATTCATACAGAAACTCATTCAAATGTCTCATCAAATGATGATGAATTGGAGGTGGTTGGGCTGCAAATTTTAGCCTTCCAGAGAAATAAGATTTCTCATCTTTAGTATCCTGTTATGTTGATGGTTGTGGAGGAGGAGGCATCGACAACAGTAATAATTGCTTAATAGACAAATTGATAACATGCTTCATTTTTGGCAAAGAAATCGATGAGATCTCTTAATAGAATTTCACACCAGCCTTGACCCAAATACTATTACTAACCATATGTGAAAGACTCATCATCATTGTTGAAGAAGATAAAGGAGCCTTTTAGGTATGAAATAGAGTCTTTGGCTCTCTCATTTGATGATGAATAAGAAACTGAAGAAAATGAAGAGTTGTCATTATCATTAGCAAATGTTGCAAATCAGAACTGAGCTTATACTAATAAGATCTCTTAATAGAATTTTGCTTATGGTAAGGCAAAACGTTGAAATCACTCTTGGTAGCTAGAGAAAGAGGAATATTAATTCATCCATGGCGAATCCTTGAGAATTGTATCCATGTTACATATGAGTTTTAGGTAAGTGAATGTGAATCTTTCAAGACTTTGGGTGAATTGTTTTCAATCAAGATGGGTGGAATTTGGCATTAAGAGGATGGCGAAAGGTTGGCAAGAATAGAAGAATAAGAGATGTAGAATAAAATGGATGGGTTTTTTGGAGAGAGAAAGTTAGCATGAAGAGAGGGAGAGTGAAATTGAAAAGTGAAAGTATAGAGAGAGATTCATAGAGATAAAGATTTATACCAATTTTCAATTTTCTAATTACAAATTTGTTTAAAAAACTGACAACAAATTCAAGATTTGAACAGTGTCAAATTCACTTAGTTTTATCATTTATTTGATAGAATAGAATGGAAGAAAATGAGGGTATTTTTGTCCAACTAAAATATAAGATACTGAAAATATATTATTCACATGCTTTATAGCACATTAGTTACACTTTTTTTTATGACATCATTAATTTATATTTAGCTGGTTATAAATAATATTACAATGGTTTAATAAGTTAAAAATAAAAAAAAAATAAGTATTAAATTGCTTAAAATTCAAGATGAGATGTCAATATGACCTTTCGCAAATAGTTCAAAGGGCAAGTTATATATTTGGTCTTTAGTTTTGAATCAATCAACTTTGTTTAATTATCATTGTCTATCATTATAATTATCATCAACATCATCATTAGGCAAAACAAATATTATAAATCTTAAAATTTTCATATTTATGTTTATAAGATCCTGAATTATTATTTATATATTGACCCCTTAAACTATAAAAATAAAATCTTAATAACATAAAAAAATAAAAGTCTACGATCTCAATAGATATGAATAATAGTTTAGGAGCTTATCAACATATATATATATATATATATAAAGTTCAAGAGTCAAATATATTTTTTACTATATATAAAATAATCAAAGCAAAAAAATTATTTTTTAACTTGACAAATCATCTCACATCATATCTTAATAATCATTGTTTTATTTACTATTTTTAGAATTACAAAAAAAAAAAAAAATACTTTCATAATTAAGATTGAAGTAATTATAGATTTTAATTTTCCATTTATTATTAGATCAATTATAATATATTTAATTTTTAATAGTAATTAATAATTTAATTTAATTTACATATGAACTCAATTTAATTTTGATGAATAATATATCGAAAACATATTTCATAAATATTCTTTTAATTTTTAAAATAATTTTCAGTGATATTTATAATTTTAAATAAATAAGAAAGTTAATAAATGTGTGAATCAATCATCTGACTTTAATTTCATAAATTTTAAATATTTTAATTCACAAGTGTACTAATATTAATTTTTTTTAAATCTAAAATTCATTTAAATGTGTATATAAATCACCTTGATTAAAAAAAAGTTATATTATAACTGAACAAAATTTAAATTATATATAATGTAGAGATATAAAACGTATATTTAAAAATTAATTTCAACAAATATATAAATGAAAATTAATTAAAAAATTAAAAGATAAAAATTAGAATAATGGCCTTAAAATTTTCTAATTTTTATTTCTTTTGACTATATATATAACATTTTATTATAAAAAAATTCAATGCCAAACATAAAAATGCAACAAATTGTACAAAACCAAGAAAAGAAATTTAAGAAAACATTGAACTTTCCTCTCAGAGTAAGTATCTCCGTGTCTACTTTCATGCTATATCTCCCTCTCTACTTTTATGCTAGGTTTTCTTTGTTTAGATTTGAACAATTCCATTCATATTATTTGTTGTTTTAATTAAGTTATTTATTTTTTTCCTGGTATGGATGCGAGTTATATGGGCCATTCTTTAGACAAAAGCTACAGTTTGGAAAATGTGAAAATGGAAAACGTAAAAATAAATACAGAGAAATTATATTTTAAAAAAATATTGAAAATAAAACGTGAAAAAAATGTATAAATATAAAAAAAATATAGAACATATTTATAGATATTTATATATATATATTTATAATAAATATTTAAATAAATAATTATTAAATTATATCAAAAGTATTTGTTTTTCTATAAAATATCGTCAAATCTTATCAAATATAAATTTCAAATCCACAACACAACAAATCTCTCATTCACTAAAGTTAAAAGCAAAAGAAATGAGTTTTCAAAATGAAAACATATTTCTTAATTTTTCAAAATGAAAACATATTTCTTAATTTTTCAAAATTATAGATACAGATCCGAAATATTTTGAACCTGTTGTGGTGAGTTTACTAAAAATAAACATTTTTGAAACACTAAAACGCCTTCCTCAAAAATTTTTGAAGGATAAAAGTGACTTTTAATTTGGACAAAACAATCTTTTTTTTTTCTCGGGAGCAAGGATATAATCATTACAATTTTTAATTTAGAAATAATTGTGTTTGAAATTTAGTCCATTTTGCTAAATGTTTCAATTAGGATGATTGGATCTAATTATTTAAAATTATTCAAAATCAGATTATTAATTAAATATTTAAAAAACTAAAGAAAATCAATTCCGAATTGAGATGAAACAATATCCATCTTGAATTGAATCGATTTTGAGTTAGTTTGAGACGATTTGGATATTTAATATTAATGAATTGATCTGCTTTAATTTGGATATTTGAATACTTGAGTTTTTTTTTCAATAATATTGATGAAAAAATACAGTTTATAAAATGTAAATGCACATGTAAAATGTATGCAAATTTAAAAAAGAGTTATATATATATATATATATATATAGAGAGAGAGAGAGAGAGAGAGAGAGAGAGAGTTTTGCTTGAAACAATATTTTACGAGAAATGAAAAGAAAGTACAAAGAATTCTACTAGTGAGGCAATTATGTTTAGTAAAAAAATTCTATTAATGACAAAATTCTATGTTTAGTAAAAAAATTCTGTTAATGGCAAAATTCTATTTAGTGATAAAATTTTATTGGTTAAAATAAATTTTAAATTAATAAAATTCAATAAATTTTTTATTTGACATAAATCTATAATGAATTAATTTTTTATTTCATTTTGAAGATTTTTAAAATAAAATAAAATAAAATAAAAAAAACTGATATGTCCTAAAATAAACTCCTATTTGAGAAAAGTTGGGGTCATACATATCATTACATCTTGATAGTAGTCCATTTCACCTTGATGTGGTGAATTACTAAATGATATGTAGTGCACCAAGGAGTTGAATGGGTAGCAAATTTAGACTTTTGATTTTAGAGGAAGCACACAAGAATGAAAGATTAGATAAAGGGTAGAAGAAAAATGAACACAAAAGTTTTATAGCGGTTCAGGTATTAACCAACCCTACATCCACTCTCCAATTCACCAATTGGATATTTCACTCAATCACTAGTGTTTTACAATCTCACACTCAACTTAGTATTTAGGTTCACACCAAACCTTGCAAGTATTTTCCCAAGGCTCACACTTAACCTAGTGTTTAAGCTCACACCAAACCTTATAAGTGTTTTCCTAAAGCTAACACTCAACCTAGTGTTTATCTTCCAAGTGTTTTCCCAAGGCTAACATTCAACCTATACAGTTTTACATCTATGCTAACTCTCAAACCTAAACAAGAGTTTTTTTATTCAAGGGTTCGCTCTCAAACCCTGCACAAAGTGTTTAAAGCTCACACCAAATTATGTACAAAGAAATAAGGAATTAAAATAAAAAATTAACTTTGCAAGAGTTTTGACACTATCAATGGTTCTTCTCTTTCATTAACATCAGTTTGGTGGAGTATTTAAAGCTCACATCTACTAAAGAGATGTTACTCTAAAATTATAAATAAATCTTCAAGATGTGCTAGGCAGATTTAGCATTAAATGGTTTTAGGTAGAAGTCGCGATTGTTACTGCTCTTTCGCCATCGCAAATTTCCAATTATGGCTAAAAACTTAGTTTGTGTCTAACGGCTAGTCCACATGTCAACTTTTCGTTGGTCATCCAGGAAAATATAGTCATTGTGTTTTAACCACTCTCAAAAGTCGCGGTCGCAAGATATCAATGCATTGGGCACGACTGAAACACATTTAATTATTACATATGTGGCCTCAATTTAATATTTAATTTTGTAATGCTTAGCTGTTGAATGAAAAAACCTTTATCTACTCCATTTATTAGCTATGCCAAAGACCCTGTAAATTCAATCTAGGGTGTTTCAATTTACACTTCATTTTTTTTATTATTTTCATTCATTTAATTTTTCTATCTATTTTTTTTATCCTCAACCAGCTCTAAAAAATAAAATAATTATTAATGCAAAAGTTTTTTTTAGCACAAACTAAAAGAATAAATATGAAGGTCAATCAACTTAGTTTTGTTGATCTCTCACTGTGAAAAATAGATAAATTTTAACTCCAAACTAAGAAAATAAATATAATGGTCAAATTACAAAATTCAGTTAGATTCACAGGTGTAAAGAATAAATTTCAAATTTAATTTTGAATCATCAATCACTCATTTTATTATTTATTTTAGATAAAAATTTACCATTGTCAAACTAATTATTTAATTAATAAGTAATTAAAAGTTTTATTAATTTATCATATAAAATTAACTATTTTAATTATAAATAAACAATATTAAAAATAAAATAAAACAACTAAAAATAAGGAGAAAAATGTCATATTAAAACAAAAACACAAATAAAATAAAAAAGAAATTATAATTCTTAAGGTTGAGTGTTTAAATACTTTTAGCTTAAATTTTAACTCTTACAATTGAAAAATAATAAAAAAAACATGCTTATGCATATGTACATGGCAAGAATCATAATTTTTTTATTTATTAGAAAAAAAAATACCATAGTGGCCAATATATATATATATATTGTTAAGCCAACGTAATTTCTTTTCTACAACTTTAGCTCAAATTATACTCCTATTATAATAGAGATTTTAAATAAAAACCACATTGTATCTAATTTTTAAAATATTTTCATATTATTTAATTTAATAACATCTTGTCCTCACATGAATTTTCCTATTAATTAGATATTTTAAGATTCAATTCAAATATAGTTTTTTCCTTTGGTAAAATTATGATTCAAATAATTTTTTTTCTTTTATTTATTATTTTTAATGTGAAATATATGTTAAAAAATATTTTGATATATAATATTCAATTAGTAAAATATTATACGTGATCAATTATTTATTTAATTATATATATATATATTATAGTAAATAATTTAATTATTTATATTTATAAATATATTTAAAATGAGCATTAATATGAAAAGTCAAAGAAATTTTTAAATAAATTTGATTCACCATATAAAATAGGCTAAATGATAAAAAAAAATAAATTCTCACACTTTTTGTGTATTTATCAAATCTATCATATACTTTCAATTTTAACAAAAAAAGTATGTGACTTTTGAATTTGTTATCAATTATATTTCAGCACTCTATTTCGATGGTCTGAAACTGCATAGTGTGACTTGGAATTTTTTTTAAAAAAAAGTTGAAGATGGATGGAACATAAAATTCAAGTCATCTACTTTTTCTCTCACACTTAAAACACACCGTTTTATAACTCATACTTGTATGTCTGCCCAATGTCTTCTCTCAGCCATATTTCTGCCAAATCGATAAACATGCATCAGACTTACAGAAGAGAAGGGAGAAGTGACCAGAGAAGAGAAGCAAGCAATAAATGGCGTCTAATCTTAGTCAAAGTGGCTCATCAGCACAATTAATGGCATCAACATCTCAAAGTGGGCTAGAAGGAGCTCTATCTTGTCGGCATGGTGAGGCTAGGTTTTACACCTCATGTATGGATGAGAACCCAGGAAGGCCATTTTTTTGATGTTGAGAATGGCAGGTAAGAAATTGTGTTTGTCTTTGTTCAAAATTTTTCCTTGTTTGATTGAATTTTTTTTAGTTGGGATAATCAATGGGATTTTTCATTTGCAACTTAAATAACACAATGATTGTGGCTATTGCAAGTGGTACAATGATATATATATATTCTCTACGGCATGCAGAGGTGGTGAAAAGCCTAGCTATGAAGAATAAGAGTTTAGACGATAAAATTATTAAGCAACAGAAGAAGGAAGAAATTCTACAAATGAAATTGAAGTTGAAGGAAGAAGTTTCAGGCAGTGGTTTTGAACTGAATGCAGCACTGGAGAATGAAGTTGAACGCCTAAAGAAATATACCAATCATTTGCAAAATCAAAATCAGAATTTGGCAGGGGAGATAGCAAGCTAGAGAAGATGTTAATGGTCATCAAAGTTGTGATTGTCCTAGTTGTGGTTTTGCAATTGGAATACTGCAGAAGAAATTAGATTCTGCGGCAAAATTATGTAACTTTTTGCTAATGTGACAGAAGTGTAATGGCTTACGAATGATAAAAGTTACATTTGGTTGTAATGAAATGAAGTGTGATCCTTGTAATGAATTTTTTTGTCATGAATATTGCATATTGTTGTTGAATGAATATTGCAGACTAATACTGCAGATTGAAATGAGTTAGTGAATATTGCAGATTGATTGCGAATATGTTGATATTTTGTAGATTGTAAATATGCGATTGTGAATATTGCAGGTTGAACTAAGTTTGTGAATATTGAAGTTTGTATTAGACTTTTAAGCTGATATTTTGTTCTTTTTGTAATTAAAATCTTTGATGCATTTTTATGAAAAACAAAAAAATCACAAACAAAATAGCAGCTATGGTTAGTGCTGCTATAACAGCAAGAGATTGTTGCTATAGCAAGAATCGTAACAGCTGGCTAATGTTACACAGCAAAAAAAAAAAAAAAGAAAAGAAAAATGCTACTGAAGAATAAAGAAAGAAAGAAAATAGGTACCAAATGAAGAGGACTTGTAAAAAATAAAGAGGCCAAATGATCATTCATTTGCAATCATCATTCATTCACAAAATTAACATATCCTCATCATCATTCACAATCCAAACAGATATCAATCCAAGCAGAACTTGTAAAAAAAATAAAAAAATAAAGAGGCTAGTAATCCAAGCAGACATCAAAGGACACATAAGTGAATAAAAATTTTTACCCTAAAATGACATATAAGTGAACAATATATGCAAAAGTATTTAATAACTATTGATAGAATATTATTAAATCCATTACAAAAAAAAAACTGTGAACAATATACGCAAAAGTATTTAACAACTATTGATAGAACATTATTACATCCATTACAAAAAAAAAAAATTTGTGCGAATACCTCGGGTTTCACTAGAACTAGTGGATTCTTATATGCGACTCCATCCTTTTATCGATCAATGGGGGATTGAGAGGATGGGGTCTTTTCATTGGTAATGACCCCAAGATATGGTATGTGTTTGGACCAACAAGAGATCCTTTTAGGCCTTGTGCGATCCAAAGCCCAAGTCTAAAGTGATGGTCATCGGGGGACCAAACGCAAGACAATATGTTGGTACCATCTTTGAGAAATATAGAGTCACCACCTAACTTTGTTCGGGACAAGAATCTGGAGAAGGAAAAAATCAGAACTTAATATAAGTCAATTAAAAGGCTCATTTCATATTCACCTTATTAGAGACTGGATTTGAAAATTGAGTACGGACTAAGGAAGAGGTTAAGCACCCCCAAGCTGCCCGGATATTGGGATATGACCTTCGAGCATCTTGGTTCACTTTTAATATTTTAACCAAGTTATTGATTAGCTCAATTAACAGTCCTAAGCATGCATTTAGCGTAATCAAATCATTCCATCAAATCCAAAGGGAAGTGGGGTCATGCATCATGGTATAGAGATCATCATGTATATCCATACATCCATCCAAGCATAATTATCTCAAAGGGAGTGGGGGTCGTTTATCATGGTATAGGGATCATCATGTATATCTATACACATGGCATATCACAATCATCCATAATCATATAGGATGATGGTGAAGACCAAATTCATGGTCTAACTCAAGTAAGAACACCTACACCAAAAGAAGAGAGCAAATTAGTAAGTGAAAGGGACATAAGATAAACCAAATGAACTCAAAGCGTAAAGAAAGAACACAACACATATTATCATCTCTCCTACGCAAAGGTTTCTAAGTATGCATCTTAGTCCATAATATCACATCCCAGCATCATATGGAACATTTAACAATACCAAATAAACACAAAGATGTGTGTCATGAAATGAAGAAACATAAACATGAAAATGAAAGCATTTGGAGAATTTCCAATGGCCTAAGGCAAAAGACATCACAAAAGGGATCCTAGGATTGATGAATCCTCTCCTTATTTAGCTCTCAAAGAGTATGGCATCCATAGACACTACTAGCAAAAGGGGAAACTGTAAGGCCAAAATAGTGTTCACATGCTCTAAACATAAACACAATCATAAGAAGAGCTCTCAAGATCTTTGGAATACTAAGTCCCTCACTTGGTCACTGCCTTAAAGTGATCAAAATAGAACCAAAACCATCATTAAACCAGAAATGAAAAAAAAAAACATCCGCACAAGATAAACCATAAAGATCACTTCAAAGTCCATCAAAGCTTCACTTTTAAAGTGAATAGGGGTCCTAGGCTATTAGGCCTCCTCCCATTCTTCCATTGGATTCATAAAAGTACCAAAAATAACTTTGAAAAAGAAGAGAATCTAGGGAAAGAAAGGAGTGGTTTTGCAGAATTGTTGTAGGAAAATGGGGTGCACAGCCTAGTTCTTAGGTTGCACAGACTACATTCAAGTCTATACAACCCAATTTCCTAGGTTTTTGAAAATAAAAGTGGGTTTTTGAAAATAAAAGAAGAAAAGAATGAGAAGAAGAAGAAAAGAATAAAGGGGTTCTGGATGCCTTCTTTGATGACCTTTTGCCCTTAGAGGCTCACTGAATGATTTATATCCTCTAAAATGCTTAGGAAATGGATCAAGGTATAAAGATTAAACCTTGTTGTACCTTGGAATGAGTTAGGGTTTAGGGTTTTATGCTAAGTATGATTTGAAGGCAAAATTTGATAGAGTTTCATTAGGATTTTCAAGTTTTTTCCTCCTTTTTCAAATGAAGGGGTATTTACAGGTGATGATTGAGTGCACAAAGCCAAAAATGGTTTTGGTTGCAAAATATTTATATCCAATCACAAAGAGAGAGATAGATCTCATAGAATTAGGGTTTGTGCATGAGCTGTACAACCACAAATGGGTTGTACATCCATCTATAAGGGTTGTACAACCCTAGGGTTTAAAGGGGGAAGGGGGCCAATTACAAAAGGTTTTAGGAGTTATGGTTTAAAGAAGGGGTGTACAGCCCTATATATGGGTTGTACAACCTTTCTTAATGGGTTATATAGTTCATTTACTTAGGCTGACAAACTAGGCTTTGATTGTGGGCTTGGCTTTAGGCCTCTCTAAGGATTTCTAAAGCCTTTATCTCTTCATTTGACAATTCCCCTTGCATTTTTAAGGGTGCATTCAATGATTTTCATCATCGGGCTTTGCATCTAAAGGTCCAGAATCGGATGCTTACAATTTACCCCCTACTTTGTGTGTTTTAAAAAATAACATTTAAGAAATGACTATTTGAACAAGTCTCGACAAAAGCAACGTAAGGAATGTAAACATTAGTAAGGATACTAAAGGATACAAGTCTTTAATAACTCCTCAAGTAGGTACTAAAGCTTCTTCTAACAGCTTTCTAGCAGGTTCTAAGTGTTTGTGGTTATCCTTAGTAGCCCTCTAGTAGGTACTAAGAAGGCTCTAACAACTTTCTAGCAAGTACTAAGTATTAGCATGCTTTGGTAGCTTTCTAACAGGTATTAAAGTGGTTCTAGTAGCTCTCTAAGAGGTACTAGATGGTTTGTATACTTCAGCAACTTTCTAGCAAGTATTAAAATGGTTTTAGTAGCTCTCTAGTAGATACCAAGTGCTTTATATGCTTTAGTAGCTTTTTAGCAGGTACTAAAATGGTTATGGCAACTCTCCAGTAAGTACCAGGGTTTGGTATTTGGTAATTGGCTTATTATAGTCACTAATGTTCTTAAATCTTCTCTCTATAGGTCTTTCAGTCCTTTTGATTGATAGTTTTGGCTTAGAAATGCCCCCGACTTCTTAGCACTTTTAAAATTGAATTAATATCTTGGTAGCCCTTCTAGCTATTCTAGGAGTTTGTTCTTATCTCAGGGTAATGGGTTTGGACATAAATGCTACAATAAGTGTTTCCCTGGGTTTTGGCTTCATTGAAAATACCTCTAAGGCCTCAAAGGAGGTTAAGTTTGTCATTGAAGGGCATTGGGTAATTTGATTTGCATCAAGAAGCTTGGAGTGTTCTTTGGGTGCTCTGAAAATAATAAGGATATTTTGGTAATTTGATTGATGTTTTGGTCTCTGAAGTATCTATGAGTAATTTGGTAATTCAATTGACAATTTGAAAGGTAAAATTGTCTCCTTTACACTTCGGTATGGACATGGGTATTTTGATAATTTGCTTCATGACATGGGTTGTTAAATTGTCAATGTGGGCTTTCCTTGGAGAGTTAAAGGTATTTTGGTAAATTGGCTATTTTGAAGCTTTTTTAGAAGTTAGGGGCATTTTTGATAAATTGACTATCGTGAAATTTGGGTAAGGGTTTTTTAATAAAATGGAGAGAATTGAGCTTGAAGGAACATATTTGGGCTTGGGTAGTTAAAAGGAATAGGGCTTGAAAAGTTAAAGGGAGAGTTTGGCTCAAAAGGCCCAATTCGCGCCTGCCTGCTTTAAGGGGTCTACACAGACCAAAGGATGGCTATACAGACATAAGGTTTGTGTAGACCAGCTTAGGCTATACATACCTTGCCCACTTGAAAATGACTTGCCTCATTTGTGTTGTTCCTCTTCTCTCTATTCCTTTTATCTCTTAAAGCTTTAGACTTAACTCTAGGGTTCCCTTTTGCTCTTTGGGAGTTTACCATGGCCTAATACCATAATGACGAGATGTTCAATGCCCAGGAGGAGTTCTCCAACAAGGACGTCATGATATTGGATGCTCTGGAGCAACTATGATCCCAGTGGGGGTTCGTATAAGTAAGGCCAGTAAAGGGCACGACCGTGAATCCCATTCAGCTTTCTCCCTGCTAATGACACACCAACAATCTATAACTTATACTATCATCTTGTAGGAGTCGCCTCGAGAGCAGTAGACATCCATTTCCTTTTATTTTATTTTATTTTATTTATCCTCTGCCTTCATTGACACTGTAGATTTTAGGTGTTACCCTGAAATTTTCTTTTTGCCTACAAACATTAGGTTAGCTTATGAAATATTTAGAGATAACTTCTAGGACACTCCCCTTTACTTACATCAAAATTTTATTTTTTGTTTGTTGGTTTGGTTGATTGTCTTAATTTGTGTGCACTTAGACTTTTTATTTTGTGACTTGCATAAAGAAAAATTAAAATTAATTAATGGAATAGCCCATGAGAAATTAGCGTACACACCTGAGATAAATAAAATTATAAATTATTTATTTATTTATCTATTTTGTTAACTTGCTAGTCTTGTCATACTTTGTTCGTGGATGCTGAATTAAATCCAGGTTTTTTTTTAGAAAATTACTTTCATGATTTTGCTCAAAATTTGCGAATAAACTCTAACAGCTAGGATTTTGTTGCTTTTTTGTCCCTAGATTTGGACCTCTTTGCGAATAAACTCTAATGCATTTTTTTTTTACATTACTTCTCCTTCTTTGGTAGGGTATCATTGCCTTCCAGAAGGGAGATAGGATTGTAGGCCCTTCTGGGAAATGGCTTCACACACTGCATTCTCGAGTCATAGCCTATTTAAAGGGGACCGAGATCTAGACTTTCATATGCGTGCTATCAGAGGAGGCCTCAAATGTTAATTCAATGATGACACATGCGTTTCTCGAGCAATGGATGGACACGACCCATACTTTCCACCTGCCCCTGATAGAAGGGTTGATGATCGTGCCTAGAGACTTTACCTTTTTTACCAAGTTGTGCTTTGTGGGCATTCCTTTACTCGTAGACTTTAGCGTGTATGAGCCAGTACTTCAAAGGAACTACCTGTTGAGAGTCCTTGGATGTGTTTCCTAACTCAAAGGAAGTAGGACCGTGTCAAGGTCTAACATACGAGCTGATGCGCCCCAAGCCACTGATGATAGTCATAATGAGGTGATCAACCAATATGCACGATGTCTCCTTCTATACACTCTGTCGGAGGTTGTATTCTCGAATACCTCTAACATAATCGAGCTTTGCTGGGTTATGTATTAAGGAATTTGGTCTTACTCCATCTCTTCAATTAGGGTTCTATGGTGCTAATTTATCTATACTGATACCTTGATGGTTGTTCCTGGGGCAAAGGGTACATGTGTGGTGCTTAAAAGGTGGTTATTGTGAGTATTTTTAAATCTTTTTTTTTTGTCTCATTTTATTACTTTGGCACCACATTTTTTTTTTTTTGGTCTCATTTTATTACTTTGGCACTTATGCCACATTTATTGATAGGCATGTGGCATTAAGCTAGGCTTGTTATAAGGAATTGATCCCAAAGTTGAGGCGGAGGGTGCCTACCCCCGCTTCTCGTGATAGAGTGGTATGGCCTATTCAAAGTCTTCCATTATTAAGAGGCGTGCCCACCTAAATATGATCACTGTCAGCTAGATATGTTTTATATAGATAGAGTAGTGTGAGTCATAATTATTCATTTATTATTATCTAGTCTTATACTTATAGTGGTCCTTTGTCTTTATTGCAACTACAACTTGATTGGAAGGGTCATATAGAGATGTGACCATTAGAGGTGGTGGAGGCAATGGCATCTCCTATGATTGTTAACTAATGGTAGAGCCATTCATTCAAGAGTGGTACATGGGTGAACACATCCTCTACTAGTGCAGGGCTTAGATGCGTGACCTATCCCATAACACTCGCCTACGAGCCTATTCTGGGCAAGGGATCTAGAGGATGTAGAGCTCATTATGGTGTTGCACTTCTCGCTAGGGGAGTAATTAATTTCTAATAGGACCCCCATAGGTCCTGGATGATATAGGCCTTGGTTGGGAGCCTTCCATTGTCCAACACAACCATTTAAGCATTTCTCCGATATGAGCTTGATTATGGGATTATCCTTCAACATGGGTGTTGGAGTACCACTACACAAGCAACTCGGAGACTTACCACTTGGGCTCTTGTATTTGGCACTATTGCTGCCTAAGGCCGTAAATGAGCCCATGGATCAACTTTAAGAGGCCTGATGCCTATGGTAGTAGGCGATCTAACTTCTATGCTAGAAAGCCTATTAGAGTCTTATAGGACTTCACTTGCAAGTTTTATGATGTCGTTGCAGATCACTCAATCCGTTTGCTTGTTTGAACTAGCCAAGACTACCCACATGGGTATTCCCTTCCTTATTTCCTTATATGTTAGCTATGATGTTGGCTTTATTACTAAATACTTCATTTTTTCTCTTTTGTAGATTTCTCATGTTTAGGTCGAGAAAAAGGTTGGTGATGTAGTAGATATGCACTGTGCAGGTTAGTAAGCAAAAGTACACCTAATAGTTGCAAAAGTAATGCATGCATGCATGTCTATGGTTTGTGTCTCATGTGTTTTGTGTATTATTCATCCTAACCCTTATGTTTCTTGTAATAGATGACCTAATGCTTGAACCAAGAGATCAGAAATAAGAATCAACATCTGGCATTGGTGGAGTTAGAGATTGAGACTCTAGCCTAAGCAATCATAGATAGGGGGTTTGTCGTTATTAACGGTGAGGCAAATTCTAAGGTGGCACCTTTGGCGAATAGGGAGAGATGAGTCTGGGAGGCTCCCCACTTAGTTTTTAGGATGTTTGCTTTGTTTTCCCTTCAATAAAGTACCATTTGATTATCATTGATATTTTGCACAGTTATATAATTTTTATTAGGCGATTTGGAAACCCTAATTTTGGATATTTCCTTGGATACCATGATTCTTGTTGGATATGTCGAGGTGACATTGCCTCCATTTCTGTTGAGCCCTTTAGCTTTTCAATGCAAAAAAAAAAAAAATGATTCTAGCCTCTGATCCTTCATTTTGAGTGTTTGTTGAATCATTAGCTAATACTTGTTCATACATATGTTTTTCGGGATAGGTACAAATGATGTTTAAGTTCAAAGTGCAAATAGGAGACTGACAATATTTTTGAAGAGTTAGGGGGGCTGTATAGCCCAAGATAAGGTCTACATGGACCTACTTGATCGCATACAAACCTACTCAGGGGCTGTACAGACTTGCTGAAAGTGTACAACTATTAGGCACTAATCAACTTGGTCTTCTTCTATAAATACCTTTTCCAAACTTGCTCTTTACAATTACCATTTCTAGCCTCCCAACTGTGTCAAGAACATTTTTTAGATCTCTCCTACCCTAGATCTGTCCTAAGTTACCATGCATACGTCTTTCATTTAGACCTCTTTTTTATCCATTTTGATGAACACTTCCTACAAATGGCCTGTGATTTATAGGATTCCACTATCCACACCTTTCATTTTGAGGATACAGAGATTTGTCCACTGTTAGAGAAGTTTGGTATTATTATTGACTGTCGTGTTACTGCTAAAAACTAAATTATGCTACCTCAGTTGGATTATCCACATGTTCAAAAGATATTAGAGTTATTCAGCATGCGGTACTAAGAGGTACCCCAGTACACATTAGCTGAGGAGAAAATTCTCGTCTCCTTTCCTCACTCTCTTCCCCTCTAAGGGCCATGCTTGGGTGGGTCAAGCCCATATCGTGACAACCATTTTGATGAGTGAATATTTACTGTAGAGGGAAGATAGGGAGTTTGATCTACAGATTTTACCGCAGCTAAAGGGAGCTGGATTAAAGAGGACTCCCATATCGATGATCTTAGGTTAGACCATTATAGGTCTGGACAAAGTGGCCCTTAGTGTCAACAATTCTTTCATAAGGAGCCTGTTGTCACTTTAGGTGAGAACTCTTTTTACAGTATTATTATCTTTATTTTATTTTATTTTTCCTTTATTCATGCCCTAGTTTTTACTAGATTGCCCTCGTAGGTTTTCAATCCAGCGAGCAGCTCATTTTTACTTAGGCCACCTTTTTAGGTTTTCAACCTAACAAGCATAGTGTATGTGTGTGTGTATATATATATATATTCCTCTTTCTTTTTTCTTTCCCTTTTTTTTCTTTTATTTTTCCAAATATGGCTGCAAGAGAGGTTGGGACTATTGGTTGCCCCAATTATGGATGTGAGGTTTTTCTACCCATAATATCATTCAAACTGTTGCTTATAAAGGCCAACTGCTACTACGGCTGAGTGGATGTCTTGCATTGCTATCACTAACATCCATTGAAGCTGCCTATGGTGGAATTTGTCATGTGTTATCCTAAGGACTTATGGGAATTATGTCATTCTTTCGCCTTGTCTTCAGGCACCTTCTATGACCTAGCTCATCTATGCTGTCAGTTCAGTGCTCCTCCATTTGAGGTACAAATTCCTCCATTCCTTTGTAAAGGGTCCCCTGTCCAAGTGCTTTTTGGATGGGGTTAAGGTTGCATGGACCAGCCGTCATACTTATGACTTCTACACCAGTCGAAACCCTCAGCCTGATGATGATGCGAACTACATGACATAGTTACATGACTTTTAGAGTTATAGGCATCACATTAGCGAATAATAGACTGATCTTTCACATAAAAGACTATTTTATATTTACTTCTAATTGAAAAACATGTATGACTAATTTACTTTAATTATGCAAATGTATTTCCATTTGATATTATGCTTAGCATAAATCATTTACATCTTGCACAATTCATGTTAATTAAGTGCATGACTTTTACTTTTAATATTGGCACATTAGATCATCCAATTGTCCTACTCAATGCTTTTGTTTTAATAATCCTTTGATCATTCATCCTTATTTTCTCTATTGTCATCGAGTTGTCCTGTCATTGGTCCTCTAGTGGTTGGTTGATCACACAAAACTCTTACTTGCCTTTATTTCCATTTTTTACACTCTAATTTTTGCCTAAACTGCCCTTTTGGATTTTTGACTTTGCGAGCTTACATATTTTTTCTTCTTTTTTCCTTTTTTTTTTTTTTACTTTTATTTTTATATGTGCCCTAACTTTTGCCTAAGTCACCCTTTTAGGTTGTCGACTTTGCGGGCTAATTTCACTTTTTGCACACCTTACACGAAGTACTTCTTCAACTTATCGAGGTTCATTAGCTGAATGAATTCATTCCCATCCATGTATGCTAATTTTACCATGCCACTTGAGTATATTTGTTTGACCATGTAAGGGCCTTTCCAATTCAATTTCAACTTTCCACGAGGATCCTGAGTATGTGGTTGGGCTGCCTTCAACACCAAATCACCAACCTTTATTATGTTTTTCTTAATCTTCTTGTTGAATGTGTGAACCATCCTTCCTTGATACAATTGGATGTGATACAGGGCCTCTAATCTCTTATCATATAGCAAAGCTAGTTATGTTAGACTTGTTGGTCAAACCTAAGTTAAAACTCTCCTTTGATCCTGATAATATAAATTAAAAGGTACTAATGTCAATTTTAAGTGTTTTTCTTTTAGAAATTTAATAAGGAACTCATTGGAAGGTTTATGAAAGCAAGTAACTTAGAGTGTGGAAAATGCCCTTTAAATCGCAATCGTGAATGAGGAGTCGCGACAACTATCTCAAGATTGTTGGTGTCCATTTTAGATAGTATTTCATGATGCCAATCATGACTGCGATCTTCAAACCTCATTGAAGGGACTGCAAACCTTCAATCAAATAATGCCACATGTCAAGATACTCATTGGAAGATAAAAAAATTGTGACAACAAATCCTTAGTAGCGACTGTGATCTCTTATAAGCAAAATCCTTATGAATTCAAGGCAAAAGTCACGACCAACATCCTAGCTCGCAACTGTGACCTTCAACATCCTTTGGAGAGATCAAACAACTAAATTTTTAGATGAGCCAATGATGGAGTGCCACATGTACTAGCCGTTAGATACAAATAAAATTCACAATCATAAATTAGCAAAATCTTGTGCAAATATGAAGATCGCGACCACGACTTATAGTCATGATTGTGAATTTTTCCTAACAAGCATTAAATGTAAGAATTTTCCACAACTTTGAGAAATGGAGATAGTTTTGTTAGTCACAGTTCTTTAGTGTGAGTAACCTATAAATACTCCACCAAATAGGCATAAATGCAAGAGAATGACATTTACCAAGGCCAAACTCTTGCAAAATTGTTTCTCAACCCTTTCTCTCTTATTTACTCTTTGTATTTGAGTTGTATAAGGTTTGGTGTGAGCCTTTAAACACCTTTGGCATTAGGTTTAAGAGTGAGCCATAAAAAAAAACTCTTATATAGGTTTGAGTGTAAGCCTTTAGGAAAGCATTTATATAAGGTTGTGTGCGAGCCATTGTAAAACTCATTGTAAAGATAGGTGTGAGCTTATAAAACACCATTTAGTTTTAGTGAAATACATAATTAGAAAAATTGGAGAGTGGATGTAGGGTTTGTTAATACCCGAACCACTATAAATCTCATATTCTTTCTCTTCTTCTACCTTTTCTTTTTAAATTTGCTTTAAGTACCTTCCTATTAAAATTTAAATTTCCTACTAATTTAACCGCTCTTCTTAGTGCACAAGGGCCAATAAGTTGTTCAAGTCTATTTCTCAACCATTGGTACTAAAAAATGTAGGGTTTAATCAATACTCATAAAGTCTTCACTTCTAGCTTAATTGGCAATACTGCCTTCATTCCATATGGTAAGGAGTACAACACCTAATCAATGTTCTTGTTATAGTTTAATAATCTACAGTGTGAATGGTAGCTTCTCAAACTAGTTCTTATATGATTTAACCATCTTGGCAATGATATTTTTGAAGTTTTTATTTACTGCTTCCACTGCTCCGTTAACCTGCAACTTGTAAAGTGATGACTTATGGTAGGTTACTTTATACTTTTCCAACATGACCTTGACTTTTGTTTGGAAATGTACACCATTATCCATGGTAACATAGTACGACACACCATACCTGCAAATGAGGTTTTTCTCAATGAATCGTGTGATCTACTTTACCGCTAGCTTATCAAAGGCTTCCGCCTCTACCCACTTCAAAAAGTAGTCCATTCCTACCACAATATACCTATGCCCCTTTATAGAAGCTGATCTAATCTATTTAGTTAGGTTCATGCCCTATGCTACAAATGACCAAGGTGAGGTTAGATTTTATAACTTAGTCAGTGGCAACTGATTGAAGTTACCATGGACTTGACATTTATGACAACCTTGAACCTTATGAATATAATCATCTTCCATAGAAGACTAGTAATATCCTAATCTTAAAATTTTCTTTGCCAACACACTCTCATTCATATAGGGACCACAAAGTCATGCGTACACCTCTTCTATGACCCTTTTGGCCTCTTTCTTTACCACACATCGCAAATAGACTTCATCAGGCATTCTTTTGTACATTACACCACATTAACTATAAATTGCGAAGACAACCTTCAAATCACATCTTTATCTTTCTTTTTAGCCTCTTTGAGGTATTTGCAACTCTTCAAGTACTTTTGTATATCAAAATACCAAGGGTGGTTCTCCACTGACACTTGCATCACTTCTTCCTCTATATAACACAGTGCGTCAACCCAAAATGTGATCAGGGGCTTCATGGGCATTGCCTTTAGCCCATCCCAAATAGAGACTAGAGTGGTTAAGGCATCTGTCATTACATTTTCTTCCTTTAGCAGATGATGGAATATGACCTTTTGAAAACTCTACTCTAATCCTTTTACATGCTCCTAAACGTTCTTCCTTCAGTTCCTATTCATTTTTTTGCTTGTGATATGACTAGTACCGGGTCGTCAAACACCTCTACCAATTTAACCCTTATCTATTTCAAGAGTTTGAGTTTAAATACACATGCTTCACACTCAGCCATGTTATTGGTCACCTTATAGTCTAGCTTCTTAGCTATAAGGAAGAGTTCTCCTTCTGATGAAGATAGAATTACCCATACACTTACTCCTTTCTTGTTTATAGCTCTGTTGAAGTACGCCTTGCATCCCTAAGGCTTAATTGCTCCTAACCCTTCATCCAGGAACTAGGGAAGTTCAAGCGCCATTCCTCGAGTGGTTGTTATGCCAAATACCCTAAGATCACCTATCCTTTGATCACCTTCCTAGCTACATACTTAATGTCAAATTCGATCAATAGGATTAACCATTTCGCTAACTTTTTCATTAGGGAAAAAGCCTCATATAAGTACTTAACCATATTAAGTTTCAAAACCACTTCCATAGAATAGGACTGAAAATAGTATCTCAACTTCTTCATCGCAAAAGCTAATTCCATTCTAGACAGCTCTTCTCTGCCTAATTATACTTCACTTCATAAGACAATAACTTCTTACTAAGGTAATACACTACATGTTCTCTCCCTGATTAGTTCACATATAGGAGTAAGTTTGGCTATAAAGCATCTAATATATTATAAGCAACCTAGGAAACCTTGAACCTCGAACCTCTTTCTCTATCCTCAATACGAGCATATCTTGAATAGCTTTTACCTTATCTATATCTATTTCAATGCTTCTTTCATTGATCATATGTCCTAATAACTTACTGGAGGTGGCTTCAAACATACACTTCTTCAAATTCAATCTCAAGTTGTACTCATAGACTCTTTTCATAAACTTTTCCAAAGCTTCAAAATGTCCTTCCCTTGTTTGTGACTTCACCATCATATCATCTACGTACACCTCCATCTTCTTATGGATTAAGTCATGCAACAAGGCAATTGTCATTCTCTAATATGTCACCCTCATGTTCTTCAACCTAAATGGCATCACCTTTTAGCAATACATCTCCCATTCTGTGATAAAAGTCATTTTTACTGTGATAACTATGAGAATCTAGTTATACTCAGAGAACTCATCCACAAACAAATACATAACACAAGTTAAGGTTCTATTAACCAACACGTCTATGTATGGTAAATGAAAGTTGTCCTTTAGACATGCTTTGTTTAGATCCCTATAACCAACACACATCCTCTCTCTTCCATCCTTTTTCAGTACTAGTACTATGTTGGCAAACCATTCGAGGTAATCTACAAGAACTTAGCATTCAACTACTTTGTTACTTCTTTTTTGACTAACCAAACTGACTCAGGTCTTATCCTTCAAAACTTATATTTTACCAGTTTCATGTGCAGGTGGGTCAAAATTCTATGTTTGGCAATTCGTTTATCAACCCCTGGCATATCTAAGTATGTCTAACAAAAAACTCTCTGATATTTCCTGAGCAGCTATTCAAACTTCCTTCGCTTCTCTAATGTGATGTCATTATCAATGAGAAAAATTTTTAAGTTTTCCTATGTGCAAGATTAAATGCAGTGGTATACATAAAATTAATGTTAAATATGCTCATGAAATGATGTATAATGTGCACACTACCATCAAGAAACACATCACACAAGTAAGCAAACTCATCATTTATTACTTTAAACTTAGAAAGGAATACATCATCATCCGCAAAAAGGCTAGAAATAAGAACATCAGTAGTAATAAGAAAGTTAGCTCCATCTGATTAGTTGACAGGAGTTTCATCTGCGCGAGCATTTTCTTCTTCTTCACCCTTTACCTTATCAGTTAGAACCCCAAGATCGATATTCTGCATAGAATTTACCTCTTTCCCATTCTTTGGACTAACAACAGCCTTGACAACTTCCTCAAAACTCTACTTCATATGATCATCACCTAGCTCAAATTTTGAAAAAATCTACCCTAAGTGTTGTACATGGTAGGCTCAATCGTGGGCACATGGCCTTATATTTCCTTGCCACTTACTCTTTAATGGAGTTCACAATAATGTTCTTAATATCCTTTAGTTTTATCCCTATGTAAACAACCTCGGTGAACTTACATAGCTTAATATGCTTCTAATCTGAATCCACAAAGTGTGCATTTTGCTTTATGAAGTCATATTCCATCTTTTTATGATCTTTTCTAATCACCAAAAAATTTTGATCCAGCATATGTTATTCCTTCTGTTCATCAGTGATCCTCTTCTTGTCATTTCGTGACCATATAGACTGAGGACCATATAGAACCACAAGTTGACCTGATTCTTGATCATCTTCTATCTTTGCAATTTATTTGCCTTTCTTATTCCTTTTTTCTTCCCATCCTCATTTTCTGATGAATCTCGATAATTTTGATATCTTAGTTCACCAATATCCATATAGAAAAAGGCCTTCTCAAGTTCATTTATATCACCTCCCAATGACTTCTCACTTTTAATGGTCCCTTGCTCGACTTCTCCGGTCACTTCTCCTTCTTTTATAAAGAAATCTAATAGTGGTTCGCACAAGTCCCTTATTTTATATCTCTGACCCTTTACCACGATACCTCAATCCTTTCCTTATATTTTGAGTGGGAATCTTTGGAAACTCTAATATGCCAGTAGAATTCTTCCTAACCCCTATCCTGGTAGCAAGTTCATGTTCTTCATAATCCCTATCACTTTAGGATCAACCTATTTATCAATCACTCCAGCAACCTAAAAACCTTAGAGATGCAAAACAACCATACTTAAAGCTTATACAATTTCCCAGCCTCGACACAAATGGTCATAATCCCCCATTTATAAAAAATTTTGATTTTTTGATAAATAGTGGAAAGCATATCACCTAACAGATGATACCATGGTCTTCCTAATAATAATAAGAAGGTGATTGGGATATCTAAGACTGTAAATTCCACCATTATCTCCACTATGCCCGTCTTGATCAGAATTTTGAACACACCTAAAGTTGGCCTCCTATTATCATCATAAACTCGAATGACATTATTGGAAGCCTCTAAATCTTTTTCAAATAATACAAACTTGTCCAATAACTTTAAGGGGCAGATGTTAATTCCAAACCCATCGTCGACCATCACACATGATGTATGTCTCCCCTTCACCTCAGCTTGGATGAATAGGGGTAAATTGTGATCCCTTCCTTCTTATGGCAAATCCTCATCCGAGAAAATGATTTTACCTTTATAAGTCACTAATGTGATGGCATCCTTCAGAGTAGTTTCCTCTGATATAATCAAACTTGAAAAAGCCTCAACCATAGCCTTTTTATGCTCTTAAGAGGTAATAAGCAATTCCTACACACTGATTTAGGTGACATCTTCTTCAGCAGCTTCATAATAGGATTGTCATCCTTTTTCTCCTTCATAAGATGTTCATTTGTCTTCTTCTCAACCCTTGGTTTTGTGGGATTTTTTTGTTAGGATAGTATTTTTCACTATAGGTCATATGGCTTACCTATTTCATTTCTTTCTTTTCATCACTCTTCTCCCATAGCTGAGTCATTCTCTTCTTGCACACCTCTTCTATCTCTTTATACAAGCTTTCCTAAGGATTAAAAGTGCAAACAACCACAACCTCTTTTGAGACCTCCTCGATAGTAGAAATAACAACTTTCTCAAGAATTCTAGAATCTATCATGAATGTGTTTTGATTTGAGGGAGAAACATTATGATAGTTTAGGAGAGGATTCTCATGGATACTAGGCCTTCCAAAATTGAACAAAACAATCATCTTGTTATCAATGAGATCCTGAATCTCATGTCTTAGTCTGTAACAGTCATCGATGTTATGACCTACTCTTTAATGAAAAGTGTAATAAGCATTATCATCATACCCTTTAGGTAGTGGATTAAGAGATGGTCTCAATGCTACAGGCCTCATCACTCCCTTCTTACTCTCAAATGCCTTGGACAGAGGCATCCCCAAATAACTGCCATGGCGTCCTTGTTACATTGACATTGGTCGTCTTGTTCCCTTCAGTTTAAGGTTGAGATGGAGCACTTCTTCTTCCCTATATTGTTTTCTCAACTCTGATTCCAACTCCTAAGCCTACAGACTTGCTTCTCAAATGTCCTCAAAGTTTCTAACCAATGTTCTCCTGATTCTAGTGTTAATATCAAGTGAGCCCTCTTAATAATCATTTGATCTTGCTTTCTATTTGTAGGCCTTATGATCACCTCTGAAGCTTTCTTCTTCCATATCCTAATGTAGTCATTAAAGCTTTCACCAATTTTCTACTTTAAAGACTATAGTTCTTGCAATATGACTTCTATATCCGAATTATAAGCATTATGCCTCTCAAAAGCTTTTGTCAGTTTCTTCCAATCTTCTTTGCTAGTCTTTGGTTGGTTGAAGTACCATGTCTTTGTGGACCTTTCTAATGATAATTCAAAAAGCTCTAACATAATGTCCATTGGGTCCTTAGATGCTTTCATGACCAGTATATATGAGCGGACATGATTTTTTACATTATAGCCCTGTGAACTTTAGGAGTTTAAGCATGCAAAAATTAGCTAGCAGCCTCTCAGGTTTGTAAGCAAGCAATTCCTCAATGTCTATTCCCTTTTCCAAACCTTTAGCACTTAGAGTCTTTTGTATTTTTTCTAACTATTTAGTGAAGTCATTAGACTGAATGTTCTCCTTCTCACTCTCTGTGGGTTTGTTTAGAACAATAGTAGTACTCCTCACTTTCCTAGCAAGCTTACTCTCATGATACTCTTTCATCCTAAATAGATCATCATCAATCACCATAGGTTGGGGTGCTTCCATGTTAGTTAGATTGAGAAAAGGCAACCCGAGAGGGGGAGGGGGGGGGTTGAATTGGGTTGTAAATACAAACACAAACGAACAATGCGAAAGCAATAAACATAAATCTATACAGAGTTTTATAGTGATTCGGTAAAATACCTATTCTACTCCCTAAGCTTTCACTTAGGCCTTTCATATTCTTTTCTAAGCTCTAAAAGAAACCTTCCCTTTTCTAGGGTAAGGAAGAACTTACCTTTTTTCAGGCTCAAGGATAACTTTTATAATTGCTCTCTTTTAACAAGGAACAAAAGAGCCAACCCAACCATTGGTATTTTCTAATGTACAATATCAACCTTATAACCACTAGCAAGGATAGATCCAAGTAGTGTCAACACCTCTTAATTAGGCAGCAAATGTACTTTTAGTGCTCAAGAAAACCTACTCTCAAAGAGTTACAAAGTAATCCTCACTCTAACCAAATTAAAGTAACACCAAAAGGTTTGCACAAAGAGCTTGCTAGATGTTCTCTAGTTGATTACAAATTTTTTCCAAAGTTTCATAATCATTTATGGTCTTCAGAAATGTTTCTTATATAGCAGAACTTCAAACTAGTCATTAGAATAGTTGATGTTCAATTTAGCAACTATTTTGTAAAACTAGTCGTTAGGGTGACAACGACCATTGATTCTCAACAACGTCCATTGATCTTGTAACAGATACTTCCAACGCTCGTTTGTTAGTTTTTCAATACTCGTTACAAAGTTCACAATGCCTATTGGATGGTCTAGAACACTTTGGGCATCTACAATATTGGCTTAACTCTCGTTATGCATTTCTAAATGCCCGTTCGAGTATGATCAACACCTGCTATTGATTTCCCATAAAGTATGAGCTTGGTACTTTATTTCTCAAAATCTAAAAAAATGTTTCAACTGTTGTTGGAGAATTCACAATACTCATTGGAAAAATCTCAATGCCTATTGATTGTTTGAATGTAGTCAATTGGGAGGTCTGAAAGGTGTAACACAAACTAGAGTACTTTCCACCACCTATTGCTAGGTCCAAATCAATGCCCATTGTAAAACCTCAATGCCCGTGGCAAGGTACAAGGTGCATAGCTCATGTTTGAGCATTTTGTCCAACTATTGTGATATTCCAATACTTGTTGTGAATTGTTCAACACCTATTGAATTTGTTCTTCCCCATTTTTGTTCACTGGGTCTGTTCATAGGATACAAAAAAAACTAAAATACAATCATTAGAACTTCTTAAGGTTTTGTCATTGTTTTGTTATCATTCATAACACATCATTCAAAGTAGAGGAGTGAGACCAATGCCTTGGGGGTCACATGTTCTCTAAATATTCTCCCTATTGACATACCACTCCCCCCTTTTTGAATGATGACAAAACCAAGATGCTTTGATAACAAAAATTTAAAACTTAAAATATAGAGGATACCAAATGTTACAACAAAAAAAAGATATACAAATGTTACTTTCAAGGCTGGATATCAAATATTCCACAAAGGATACCAAATGTTAAAACACAAAAAAAAAAAATGTTGCTTACAAGGCTGAATATCAAATATACGACAAAGGATACTAAATGTTGGATGTTAAACAGACACTAAATGTTATCCTACTAAAAGAGTTCAAACAAAAGTACCCAAATCCAAATAAATAAGTAATACCACTCAAAGCATCTAAAAATTCTCCCCCCTTTTGTCATTATGACAAAAAGAGATATCAAAATATTTAATGCCAAAAAAATTAAACAAAGCAAATAAAATTCTACTTTTAATACTTAGACCAAATTTCTCAAAATCAAAACAAATGAATGATACAAAAAAAAAAAAGCATTCATAAGTTATCAAATGATGTCATCTAAATTGTCAAAAATACTTAGAGTAGGAAAACTCCCCCTGTCTATATGTTTTGATCTAACAAATCTCCTAAGATATTCAAATAATAATTCAGTTAATATTACTTGAGCTCACATGTTCTATACATGTGTTAAGGATAACAAGAGAGGAAGGATAGTTACTAGAGATCCATAATTCAAACTCCCCTTTAGCAAAAGCATGTTAAACAATAATGAGGGATAACAATACATTATAGTGTATGATTTCCAAATCATAATAGCCTCTCTAAAATCCACAACTCTATTTATCATTTGATTTTCCATTTTAAGCAGAAGGTGAAGAGTCTTCAATCCTGCAAAATTATACTTTCTTTGGTATCCATTTTCTTTTAGGTCCATGTGGGTTAGTAGCATAAACATGTTCATCTTTCAATCTATCATAACAAAAGTGTGCTTTATAGCCATATTGTCAAGAATAAAAACACTACTAAATGAATGCTTTCTTAAGCTTATTTGTGAAGCAAGTGTGAGGTTGCTTCCTAAAGGATTGATGTCTAAAATGTGAAGGAACTTATGCATTCTTGATATACTTGGTTTCATAAATAAAGGCATGATTGCCTTTAACCTGTAAGAGTGTGAATGCGAGTAGATAATGTTGTGCCCATGTGATTTTAATGAAGGTGATGATGTTCTAGCTTTAGAAGAAGCTCTCACAAACTTTGGCTTTGAAGTGGAAGGTTTAGAATAATTAAAGCTTAAGTCATATCTATCTTTTGAAGTCTTTTGAAACCCAAAATAAGATCAAGTTTTTCTTTTCCTTTTTGTAAAAGAGGCAAGTGAATCCTTCAAAGTTGAGATCTCTTTCTTAAGACTTTCATTTTAAAAACATATAATTTCATAAAACTTCTTTTCTTTGTTCAAAGCCTCATTTTCCTTTTGTAATAGATCAAAACTTTTTTTAAGTTTCACCAATTCTATTTTCAAAATTTTATTTCTTTTATAACTTTTATCAAGATCATTGTTGGTGGATTTTAAGGCCTCAATAAGCTTTTCAATATATGTCTCTAACTCTTGATTATCCTCATCTATATCATTATCAAGAGAGATAGGATACACATGTTTTGAAGAGATCTCCTCTAAGACCATAAGGTAGAGATTTGTTCTTTCTCTTCTTTCTATCCTTAGTTCTTCTTTATCCTTACTTAGTTCAAATGCACTAGAATCATCCCAAGTAACTTGATAAGCTTTCTTTTTCATCTTGTCTTTCTTCTCTACTCTGGTCTTTAGACTATCTGCTTTCATATGGCCAAACCTTCCGCATCCATAACATTCAATTTGCTTAAGTTTGCATTTTTCCATTCTTCTTTAGCATCCTTCTGAATTTATTTGTTAGGAGGGCTACCTACTCTTTATCCAACTCTTCATCATCTGACCTAAGGCATTGGGAGGTAGCTTTGAGTGCTATTTCAATCTTATTCTTATTTGCATCCTCAGATGCGAATAGAGCTTCTCTATTTAGGCTCATCTCATAGTCAATGAGATTGCCTAATAGCTCTTCAAGTGCATTGAGTCTTTGAGAAAGGTGACCTTGCCAAACCACTACTTAAGGAAACACCTCAAAACTTTCTTCATAAGTTCCTCATTAATGAATGTTTTTCTAAGAGCCTTCATTTCTCCAACAATCTCAATGAATATATCATACATTCTTGAGATCATTTCATTAGGCTTCATTAGGAAGGTTTCATACTGGAAAATAAGGGTCTCCATCTTATTTTTTGTAACTTAATTTGTTCCCTCATGTGTGATCTCTAAGGCCTCCTAGATTTCCTTGGCAATTGACTTCATACTCACTTTGTTGTACCCATATTTGCTTAAAGCACAAAAGAGCATATAGATAGCCTTATCATTGTTAACTTGCCTTTTTTCTTTATCAAACATCTCATTAATGTCTTTTTCTATTTGAGTCCTATCAGCAAGTGTCTTCATTAGAGTGTATGGACCTTTCTTTACAATTCTCCACAGCTTAATGGATTTATATCTAAGAAAGTAGTAAATTCTGCTCTTCCAATACTGGTAGTTTATTTCATTGAAGAATGGAGGTCTTACAGTTGATTGTCCTTCTGATTCATGCTTATTTTGGGCTGCCATGATTGTATCCCTCTTACACTGAAGCTTCAAAAGAGGTTAGGCTCTAATACCAATTATTGGTTTGTATGGAGATGAGGCAACCCAATAGGGGGATGAATTAGGTTGTAAATAAAAATACAAATAAACAATATGGAAGCAATAAACACAAATCAACATAGAGTTTTACAATGGTTCAAAAAGTGCCTATTCCATTCCCCAAGCTTTCACTTAGGCCTTTTTTTATTCTTTTTCTAGGCTCAAGAAAAACCTTTCCTTTTCTAGGTTAAGGAAGAACCTTCCCTTTTCCAAGCTTAAGGACAATCTTTATAATTACTTACTTTTAACAAAGAATAAGAGAGCCAACCCAACCCTTGGTATTTTCTAAGGTACTATACTTTTAGTGCTAAAAAAAACCTACTCTCAAAGAGTTGCAAAGTAATCCTCACTCTACCTAAATTAAAGTAACAATAAAAGGTTTGCACAAAGTGCTTGTTGGATTTTTTTAGTTGATTACAAATGTTTTCCAAAAATTTATCATCATTTATGGTCTTCAAAAATGTTCCTTATATAGCAGAAGTTCAAAATAGCTGTTGGAATAGTTGATAATCAGTCTGATAACTTTTCTTCACAACTAGCTGTTAGAGGTGACAATGCCTGTTGATTCTCAGCAATGCCTATTAATCTTGTACTAGATACTTCCAATGCCCATTGTTAGTTTCTCAATAGCTGTTGAAGATTTATTAAATACTTATTTCATCATAATGCCTGTTGGATTGTCCAAAACACTTTGGGCATTTGCAACATTGGCTAAAAGTCCATTGGAGTATGATCAATGCATGTCATTAATTTCCCAAAAAGTATGAGCTTTATGCTCTATCTTTTAAAATTTGTAGAAATGCTTCAATGACTATTAGAGAATTTGCAATGCCCATTGAAAACATCTCAATGCCTATTGAATGTTTGAGTGTACCTTATGGGGAGCTCCGGAAGGTGCAACACAAACTAGAGCACTTTTCCAATGCCTTTTATGAATGTGAAATGTTATTGCTAGGTCCAGATCAATGCCTGTTGTGAAACCTCAACGCCCGTGGAAAGGTCTAGATTGCATAACCCTTGTGTATACATTTGTCCAATTCCTATTGTGATATTCCAATACTTATTAGGAATTGCTCAACACTTGTTGAATTTGTTCTCCCCCATTACCATTTATTAGGTTTGTTCATAGGATATAAAGACAGTAAAATACAATCATTAGAACTTCTCAAGGTTTTGTCATTATTTTGTTATCATTCAAAATATATCATTCAAAGTACAGGAGTGAGACCAATGCCCTGGGGTCATATATCCTTCAAGCATTCTCTCAATTGGCACAACATTCCATTAGCATTTTCCCTTTGTCAGTACTATTAATAGAGGTATCCTCCTCCCCCCCTCCCCCTTCATTTTTAACAATCTCATTGATGCGTTTATTCACCTCCTTAGTAATTCTCTCCTTCATCTTATGGTTGAAGTCAACCATCATCTTTTCTAAGACCTTCAGCGGTATGGTTGGTTCCATGATTAGGTCAACCTTTGAGCTTGAACTCGGTGTCTTACTCTTCCTAGTAAGTCCGTTGCCCTTTCTCTTCCATGAGGGTTTGGATGGAGTTATGATGGTGCAAGGCAAGGGTTATCAGTATGATGCATGAATAGGTAATTGATGCATGTTATACATAAATCATTTTACAAAGATCCTTGTAACCTGATTCCTCCCACACATGAGGTCTAGTGTCTCTTTCCTAAGTGTGGTCTCATGTAACATCTCTATCCTTATTTATTAGCACCTTCACATGAACATATTCATTGCATAAATGATTTAAGATCTCATATGAACATATGCATAGGATAAATGATCACTTAGATATGTGAATTTGATAAGCATGATGATAACACATGCACCATTGTATTTAAGGCACTAGAACATATATGTGATGTTTGCATAGTTGCATGGTAGAATTAATATATGTTGTGTGCATATTATAGGATCATAAATAATGGAGTTTTTAAGCTTATTTAAAAGTATAAGGAGCATATGGGGATTAGTAGATGGATGAAGGTGATAAAGAAGTCAAGAAGGACTAAGAGAAGAAAATTGAACTTCCAACCAATGGTGGTAAGCCACCATAATTTTGTCTTATCAGAATAGGTTTACAAATTAAATTTCTCCTCCTTTAGGAGCATATTAGAGAGGCAAAAATGTGAGGGGCAATAAAAGAAAGAGAGAGCTAAGCAAGAAAGAAAGGAAGAAGCAGAAGAAGAGAAAGAAAAAGTAAGCTACCTAGGAAGGAACCTTAAGCTTTTCTAATTTTGGCAAAAGAGGTAAATAATTCATCTTATTTCCACATGAAATTCCTCCCTCATGACATGTTAAGCATAAATAATTAGGAAGAATTCTGGAGTATTTGATATAAAGCTCATGTATAGAAATTAAAGCTCAAGAGAAACAAGAGCTAATTGTATTGTTTTTGTTATTAGAGTTAATTTTTCCACCCATGATTTCTTAATATTAGAAGAGGAATTAGGAAAAGTGTAAACCATAAAAGTTGTAGCTTAATGCCATATATAAATGTTTGCGAAATAGTTTTGCTTAATATGGTGTGTGTGAAGAGTTATGGCTCCTTCATTAAGGCTGGCTCACAACCTGCCAACATCTCCTTAGTCTGGCTATTTTCATGTATTTTGATGATCTTATGTGCTAATTTTAGACAAAGTGTAAAATAATAAATTTTTAGGGTTATATCCCTTATAAATTTTGTAAAATAGTTATACTTAATTTGTTGTTTGGAAAGAGATATTGCTCTTTGATTGTGACTGACCTAGAATCTGTTGAAAACTGTTTGATCTTTTAATTTTGTTTTCTAAGAATTTGATGGCAATAGAATGAGAATTTGGTGATGTGCTAAACTTGAAAGTTATAAATGTATCTGTAATATACATTCCTATAAAATATTTTTGCTAAATATATCATGGGTGAGTAGATATTGTCCCTTTATTGTGACTGATTCTCAATGTGTTGAAACCTGCTCACCCTAAGATTGATCATTTATTTTGGTAACCTTATAGTTTGAATTAAACGATGTGTAAAATATAAAATGTTCCTTTATGTGTTTTGTAATTTTTGGTAAATCATTTTTTCAATTAAATATTTACAGTTTGAGATATGGCTAGGAATAAAAGACGTACTAAGATTGCAATCACATAGAAATAGGGCAGAATTAAAAAATTCACTATATTTCTTATATGTCTTATATTGACCTAAATTTTGATTATGTTATATTATTATGTGTCTAGTTTATGTAGAAATATATATATATATATATATATATATATATATATATATATATATATATATATATATATATTATATAAGAGATAGGTGAAGTGTCTGGAAAAAAAAAAAAAAAAAAAATATAATAAAATATAACATTTTATATAAAA
>CATIWR010673876.1:0-37734 GCA_949677035.1 Omphalea diandra | reverse complement strand
AACACGACCTAAAAACTTCTTTAGCCAAATATATCCATACCCATCCCAATTGGCTTCTTCATCGTATCATTACCTTTTATGTCAATGTAAAAGGTGATGGTAATGGAAAGGTCTCTCAAAAAGACCTAGCCTTTTTTTTTTTGTTTAACCAAGAACAAACTCATCCAAATCGGCCAATACCTTATGGATCAATTGATTCACATGAGTACCAAGCCAAATAGCCAATTTCTTCTACCCTGTCATGTCACAACAATTCATCGATATGTTGGAGCACTCAATGAGGAAAATGAGAAATTCCTTATAAAGAAGTACTTGCCATCCCACATCTTCTATGACTTGCCCTACTTAATCAATGCTAAGGTCATACATCCAGATTCTTATACCTACACCTTGGTCTTTTAGGGTTAAGAAGCTAGAAACTTTTCAAGCCTCAAAGAGGAAGAGGTTTGTCATAGAAGAGGGTACTCAACCAATTCCACCTCCCTAGCCTAAGCCTAAAACCAAATCCTCTTCCATCTTTCTCTCCTAAATAAACAAGAAACTAGACAAAGTTATTAGGATGATCAAAAGGAGATTTATTTTACTTTCCCACCTACATAGTAACTTGGTGGATCTTCAAGAGAAGGTGGGTGCTACTCCTTACCACCTCCCTGATTTTGAAGATTAGGAGGATACTCTTGAAGAAGAAAAAGATCAAGAGGTAGAGGAAGGGGATGAAGCACAAGGAGTAGATACAAATGAAGAAATTATTGATTTTGGAGATGATGATAGCTCTCCAATCTTTTACATTTTTTTGTTAGGCTTATGGTGTTTTCTTTTCTGTTATTTCATTTGTTTCCTTTCTAAGTATATGATCCCATATTGTTTTATTTCTATGAATATAAGTGTTTGCAATTCTTATTTTATATACTTGTTTATTATGTGTGATTGCTCTTCTATCCCAATTTATGCTTTATATATGCACTCTTACTTACATTTTCAAATTCCACTCTTTTTTATCTTGCAAAAGGAGGAGAGAAATAGGAGTAAAAGCATTTACATGACATATTATCAAGGGAAGTATAAGTTGAGGGGGAGCAATGGGAGCAATCTAATTCAAAATATAAATTTTTGATAAACTTAATTACTCAACTAGTATTATGATAAAAATGTTGACCATCTCAACTTCAGACTTATGCAAGTCATTTTCCTTTAAGTAAAATCAATCTAAGTTGTCAAAATTAAAAAGGGAGAGATTGTTAGACTAGGTTGGTCAAACCTAAGTCAAAAGCCTCTTTTGATCTTGACAATGAAGATTGATAGGTACTAATACCTTGTTTAAGTGTTGTTTTTGTAGTTTTTAAGTTAGGTTTGCATTGAAAGTTAGATGGAAGTCTAGCATTAAGTAAGGCATCCAAATTTACAGTTAGGAACTTTTAAATTGTGACCTCGACTTTGTAACAAGGATGGATAAACTTAGACTAAATGAATTCGCAGAGAAAATCGCAGCCACGATCCAACCAAGGAAAACTTGAATGACATACAGAGAAATTCGCAGTAGTGTTCGCATTTTAAGTCGTAATCTTGAATTTTATAGCTAAATGGAAGGAACCAAGTTTGCAACCATAACATGACAAGTGTCTAAGATGACCATTAGGATATCAAAATTCGTGAGGGCAAAAAACTAGTCGAGACCATCACCCATGAAAATGATCTCTCCTCACCAAATAGAAGGATTCGCAGTCCTGTCATATCCAAGAAGGATTTTAATCACAACCATGACTTTTGGTGGGCTAGACAAATGTAACAACTATATTTCTTAGAACGCCAATAGCAGCATGCCATGTGGACTAGTCGTTAGACACAAAATGGGGCTCTCTAGCATGATTTTGGTCTTTCTAGTGTAAATTGAAATTTACGATCACAAAATGCTGATCATGACCATGAAATCAATCTGACAGATATTTTATTATAAAATCTGCCTAGCTTACCTTAGATATTTAAGCATAATTATTGGTAACATCTATTTGGTGATTGTTGCCTATAAATACTCCACCAAACAGACATGAATGAAAAAGAATTCCATTAATTGTACCCAAACTCTTACAAATTTACTTCACAACTTCTTATTCTTTGTATGTGAGTTATTGATTGTTAGGTGTAAGCATTAAACATCATTATGATTAGGTTTAAGAGTTAGCCTAACTGTCAAAACTCTTGTACTAGGGTAAAGTGTAAGCCTTTGTAAAACACTTGAGTGAAGTTTTTATGTGAGCCTTGAAACACAAATTGTAGGGTTGTGTGTGAGTCATTAAAATACATTGTGCAAGTTTAGTGTGAGCTTGGAAACACCACTTTGAGTTAGTGAAACACTTAATTGTGTAGAATCTGGGAGTAGACATAGGGTTGTTAACACCCAAACCACTATAAATATTGTGTGTTCTTTCTTTCTACTTCTCTTTCAATCTCCAAACATTTTATCTTCCTTTCAAATTTTTTAGATTCCTACCAATTCAACCCCTTCTTTTTGGTGCTCAAGGGCCAACATATTTGAGTATGTGTTTTACAGCATGTAAGTGATACCTTGGGGATTAGACTGATAACTTGCACATAAGCACATGTTAAACATGATATCAAGCCTAGATGTTGTTAGATAGATAAGACTACTAATCATACCTCTATATAACTTTTGATCCATAACCTTACCATGTTCATCTATGCTTAGTTTGTTGTCGATGCTCATTAGAGTTTTACAAGGTTTGTTATTCTCCATGCCAAATCTTTTGATTAGTTCTTTTTTTTATTTGGCTTAGTTGATAAAGATTCCCTCCTTTTCTTATTTGATTTGCAATCCAAGAAAGAACTTGAGTTTTACCGTCATACTCATCTCAAATTCACTTTTCATTACTTTGGAGAAATCTTCACATAAGCAAACATTAGTGGCACCAAAAATAATATCATCCACATATATTTGCACAAGTAATAAATTTTCATTCCTCTCTTTAGAGAAGACTGTTGTGTTTACCAATCCTTTAAAAAACCCTTTCTTTACAAGAAAGTTGCTCAACCTTTCATACCAAGCTTTTAGAGCTTGCTTCAAGCCATATAAAGCTTTGATGAGTTTGAACATATGGTTAGGAAAGCAATGACTTTGATAACCAAGGGTTTGTTCAACATACACTTCTTCATTAATGTGCCATTGAGGAAAGCACTTTTGACATCCATTTGATATAATTTAAAATTCATATGAGAAAAAAATGTTAGTAAAATCCTAATGGCTTCCATCCTTGCCACATGGGCAAAAGTTTCATCAAATTCAATTCCCTCTTCTTGGTTATAGCCTTTTGTTATTAACACAACCTTGCTTCAAACTATGGTTTTATGCTCATCAAGTTTATTCCTAAAGATCCATTTGGTTCTAATAATGGAATATCTTTGAGTTCTAGGAACTAAGGTTCATACTTTGTTCCTTTCAAACTAATTGAGTTCATTTTACATAGCAACAACCCAATGCTCATCTTTTATGGCCTCGTATATGGTCTTAGGCTTAATAAAGAAAAAAAAAAAAAGGAAGATTGGTAATGCATTTCTAAATGATGGTCTAACTGTTACCAATTTGATCGATCACCAATGATGAGATCTTTTTAATGATCTTTCTTGAAGATCCAATCCTTTTCTAGTTGAGTTTGCTCTTCATTTGGAGTAGGAAGAGGTTGATCTGAATTTTCCTCACTCCTCATTTCTTGTGGCTTGTCCACATTTTTCCCTTCTTTTTTAATATTCAACTCACTTATGGGACCTATAAGATCATCAACATCTTCTTATTTTCTTGAAAAAGTGGGATCAGATTCATCAAAAAGAACATGCATAAACTCCTCAACAATAAGAGTTCTCTTGTTGAAGACTTTATACTCTTTGCTGGTTGTAGAGTATCCAAGGAAAATTTCTTCATCGGATTTAGAGTCAAATTTGCTAAGGTTGTCTTTAGTGTTTAGAATAAAATACTTGCAATCAAAGACTTTAAAATATGCAATCTTAGGTTTCCTATTGTTCCATAACTCATAAGGTGTTTTCTTCAACAAGGGCCAGACCAATACTCTATTTAACATATAACAAAAAGTGTTTACAGCTTTAGCCCAGAAGTATTTAGGAAGGTTGTACTCATTTAACATAGTCCTAGCCATTTCTTAAAGAGTTCTATTCTTCCTTTCTATTACACTATTATGTTGTGGTGTTCTAGGAGTGGAGAGGTTGTGTGAGATACCATACTCAGCATAAAAGCTATGGAATTTTGCATTTTCAAACTCTCTTCCATGGTCACTTCTGATAGAAGAGATCTTTAAATCCTTTTGGTTTTGAATTCTCTTAGCAAAGGTCTTAAAGGCATTAAAGCAAGAATCCCTATGAGGAAGGAACAACACCCAAGTATACCTAAAGTAATCATCTATAATGACAAATGCATATTGCATGCCTCTTAAGCTATATACTCTAGTAGGTCCAAACAAGTCCATGTGAAGCGATTGTAAGGGTCTAGATGAACTTACTGTGTTATTGGCTTTGAATGAAGATTTTACCTATTTTCCTTTTTGACATGTTTCACAAACTTCTTTCTTTGTAAACTTAATTCCAAATAATCCTTCAACCAAATTTTTCCTTGTTAGCTTATTGAGGAGTTCCATGCTTGCATGTCCTAGCCTTCTATGCCAAGTTTTACCTTCATCCACTATAGATACCATACACTTAGCATCATTGTTAATAAGAGAATTTAAATCAATCACATAAATGTTATGAATTCTCCTACCAATGAACAAGATTTTGTTGTCACTGATTCTTGACATATAGTAGGCTTGTGGTTCAAACATAACTCTGAGGCCTTTGTCACAGAGCTGACTAATACTTAAAAGATTACTTTTGAGTCCATCAGTAAGCAAAACTTTATCAAGAATGGGAGTCAACATCCTTACCAATTTTACCTATGCTAATGATTTTGGCTTTCCCATTGTCTCTAAATGATACTTTTCTAGGACCTTCAGATTTCTCTAGTTACCTGAAGAACTCTCTTTCTCCTGTCGTGTGCTTTGAACATCCACTGTCTATATACCACTCTTACTTTCCAACTTTGAATTTTAAGCATATCTACAAAACAAAAAAGATCAAGTCTTAGGTACCCAAATTTTCTTAGGTCCTAGAGGGTTAGTTTTAGCCATCTGCTCAACTTGCCTTCTAGCAAGGCAATGATATGCAATATGGCCATAAACACCATAATAGAAGCACTTACCATTAAAATGCAATAGTGTCATATTTCTATGTAAAGCATGCACATGGCGTTTGTGAGGTTTGTAACTCCTCTAAGCTAATTGTCTGGGAGTGTTCCTCATATGAGGTGCTCTCATGTAAGGTGCAAACCTATATGCATGAGTATGTTAATTTGTATGTCTTTAGAGACTTTGCTTCATAGGTTTGTAAGACTAATACATGTAGGCATAATTGGCTCTAGAAGGAGCATGTCTCAATTGTGTGTGAATGGATTGAGACTAAGCCTTTATGCCATTGGTCTTGGCATTTCCTTTTATGGGAGCTTTAGGCATTCTCATAGGTTTGGGCATGTTAACTTCCTTAGCCTTGAGAAAAATTGTCTTGTAAGTAGAAGGAGTAGTAGAGGTAGAAACATTATATCCAAATCCATGTTTTATTGATAGGCTCCTTTGAACTTTAAGGATGCAGTTTATTTTCTCCTTCCCTTTGGTAAATTTATTCAGATTATCCCTGAGCTCAGAGTTCTCAGCAACTAGAGACTCAACCTCCTTAGCTAAGGTCTCTTAACTCTCTCTTAACTTTTAGCACAATACTTTTAGGATTTATTCTCTTTCTTAAGAGTAGAGGTGCTAAACTTGAGAGTCTCCACTTTCATAGTTATCTTGGTGATAATAGAATGTATCTTATCTCTAGAATAAGAATAAAAAAGATTTACCTCATTCTTACTATCGCGATCAGTATTGTTATTGGAGGAGTGCTCACTTGAGGACTCATCTGATCTTTCCTCAATTGCCATGAGACATAGATTGGCTAACTCTTTCCTGACGTCCTCCTCATTAGGTTTGGAGTCACTTGTATCATCCCAAATAGCTTTGTACACTTTATTGTTTTTCTTAAAGGTGTATTTCTTAGTAGGAACTTTTCTCTTTTTTACCTTGGGACAATTTGACTTGATGTGCCCTTTCTCATTGTATCCATAGCAAATGAGTTGACTCTTACTACTTTTCTTCTTATATCCCCTTGCCCTTTTGCTTTTTGAAAGAAATCTTTTTCCTTTGTTTGTTATGAGGGCAAGGTGCTCATCTTCACTGTTATTTTCATCATTACTAGAAGAAGATGTTAGTAAGCAAAAAGAAAAGGGGCTTCAAAGTGTACCTCTTTGGCTTTTAGAGATAAGTCTTTCTTTCTCATTCCAGAGCTTTCAGATGTCTTTTCGAGTGTGATTTTATGAGCCTGAAGCTTTACCATAAGCTCATCTAGATATAGGACTTCCAACTTGTTAACCTCCTCTATGGCTGTCTTTTTAGCTTCCCACTTGTCCTTGGGAAGAGTTATTAGGATCTTAGTAACCATATCTTTATTAAAGTAAGACTTCCCAAGAGTTTTGAGAGTGCCCACAATATTAGTGAACCTATTGTACATCTCAGTAATGGTCTCACCAGGGTGGTATATAAAAGTTTCATACATATAAGTATGCATTTATATCTTTTCCTTTTTAACTTTGTTTATGCCTTCATACTAAGTCTGTAAAGTGTCCCAGGATTCCTTTGCCAATGTGCACATTTGCAACTTTGCATGCTGAGATTTGTGGATAGCATAAGAAAGAACATGCATGGCTCATCTATTTTGAGATTTGCCTTCTTTTCTTCTGTTGTCCATTCATTTTTGGGCTTGGAAACAAGAATATCTCCAACTAATTTAGTTGGAACTTCTCTTCCTTATTCGATAATGTCATATAAATCTATGGTTTCACTGTCTAGAAAGATTTCCATATGGTTCTTCCAATACTCGTAGTCATCTCCTTTGAAGAATGATGGCTTGTGGATTGATTGTGATTCCTCATGACTTGCCATAATACTTACTCTAAACACTTAAGCCTTGATAAAGAGGTAGGCTCTGATACCAATTATTGTCCCTTGGTGCCCTAGAAGGGGGGTTGAATAGGGCAATGGCAAGTAAAACCCAATGACTAATATATGCAAAAATTAAGAGAAATAGACAAAATCAATTTATAGAGGTTCAGCACAACCCTTCCTACGCCCTCTCCTCTAGTATTCCATTAGAGATACTCACTATCAAGATAGACTCCAAGTGCTATTAATCACTTTTACACAAGTAGTTTTTGGGCACTACTAAACCGTTACAAGTAGACTTTTGGATGCTACTAAAATTGTTTTCCAAAGCAATTTATAGGTACTACATTAAACCTTTCACAAAAAAGGAAAAAAGATTTAGATCTATAGAGATCTTATTAAAACAAAAACCTTTCTCTAAAGAATTTACAATTTAAGGATAAGAAAGAACACTCACACTCAAGCAGTAAATAATAATTATCACACTCACAAATTATGTTTGACTTAGTGGTGAGTTTTGAGAGATGTCTTAAGCTCATTCTTTAACTATATTTTTTAAGAAGTCTTATGCAAGTTTTGACAACTGATCTTCCTTTGAAGCTAGATCACACTTGTTTTATCCTTTTTGTTAAAGATAGTTTTCATAATAGAAAGAACTCGTTTTTTTTACCATTTTTCACTTTTTTATGTTTAAATTTATTATGGGAGATAGGA
Source organism: Omphalea diandra (assembly GCA_949677035.1). NCBI lineage: Eukaryota > Viridiplantae > Streptophyta > Magnoliopsida > Malpighiales > Euphorbiaceae > Omphalea > Omphalea diandra. Next base: position 29,932 of record CATIWR010673876.1, on the reverse strand, counting down.
AACTAGCTGTTAGAAAGAAGATTGCCACTTCATGTCAAAAAGTAGTCATTCAACGCCTATTGGACAGTCTTTACGCTCATTGTTGGGTGAAATACAACTTCAGCGATCGTTGATTTTATTGAAATGCTCATTGGAACTAGTTATTAAAGAGAGATCAGTCTAGACACTCCTTTTTTTACTTTCTCAATTTTTTATTCACCAACTCCTTCAATGACTGTTTAAGCTTCTCAATGCCTGTTGGAATTAAACTTTAACTCCTGTTGGGATATGGACTGTGACTGTTAAAAATCTCTAGGAGGATGTGAACTTGATGCTTTATTTTTCAAGATTTTGTACAGTGTTTCAACGGTTGTTTGCTTTGGTTCAATGCCCATTGAAAAATGTCATAATGCATGTTGAACATTTGATCATCTCCTGTTAGAGGGTTGAAAAACTCTAGCTCTACGTGGGTGTTTTTCTAATGCCCGTTGGTTTAAGTCCAATGTCCATGTCGAGACTTTGAGGTTTTATTCACACTGAGTCATTTGGTTCAACGCCTATTACAAAAATGCAATGTCTGTTAAGATATCGATGAGCCATGCCTATTGTGAAAATGCAATGCCAGTTAAGCAAGTTAGCTTACGAAGCTCAAGAGTTTTCAACATCCAATGCCTATTGTACAATGAGAGAGTTGATGGTTGAGGGGTCTAAAATCCTGAACTCATATTTAGGTGACACTTCAATGTCTTTTAGGTATTTTCAGCCGCCGTTGATGAAGTCATAATGCCCATTGAAATGCAACAACACTCATTAGTTTTGAATACTTATAGTTTTTCCAAAAACACTTTTTTTTAAAACCTTTGATAAATCAATTGATGTACCTCTAAGATCTTACACAAACTCAAACAAGAATGAGCTTTCAAATGTGTTTATAATCATCTAAACAAGCTTGGTTTATAAAAACTCCTAAGCTAGATCTAATAAAATAACATTTATATCATCACATTTAAGGCATTTCAATAAGGATATGATGTTTGGATAGTTGCATAGTAAATTATCACATGTGGTTTGGATAGTTGCCTAGTAAATTATCACATATGGTATGCATATTATTATAACTTAAATAAGGTATCTTGGAACTTAATAAATGTACAAGGATTTGACAAAAATTAGTAAAGAGATATAGGTAATGAAGGAATTAAGAAAGGGGATTCAAAAAAAAAATTAAAATTTCAACCAATAAGAACAAGCCATCAATTTTTTGTCATATTAGAATAAGAATACAAATTAGAATTCTCTTCTATTAATGGTTGATGAGAAAGGAGAAAAAGGAGAGACATAGCAGAAAAAATAGAGAAAATAAAGAAAGAAATAAAGAAAGAAGAGAAGAGAAGAAAAGAGAAGAAAAGGAAGAAGAATGGGGAGGAGGAGGAGGAGAAAAAGGGAGAAGAAGAAATTAACTAGGAAGGAATCTTAAGATTTTCTAGTTTTAGTAAAAGGTATGTGATTTCATATTTATTGCTCCATAAAATTTTTCCTCCATGGCATATTAATCATGAGCAATTAAAGGTAATTATGAAGTAATTGTAATTAGGATACATGTGTGAGAAGTTGTGAGGAGTGAATATGAGCTAAATTCATTTTTATTTTATTTTAAGAGCATATTGTTGCACCCACAATTTCGTAATCCTAAAAGATGAATTAAGGAAAGTGAAAAACATGAAAGTTGTAGGTTTATGTCTCATTTAAATTTCTGTAAAATAATTTTTCGAAATAAGTTGTGTGAAGAGATATTATTCTTTAATTATGACTAATTCGTATTGAAACCTTCTCATGCTCTTAGTTCTATTTTTCAAGAATTTCATGGGTTTATATAGGAAATTAGATGAAGTGAAAAACATAAAAGTTATTGATTTATATGTTATCTAAGTTATTAATTTATATGTTATCTAAATTCCTGTCAAATAGTTTCACTTAATATTTTGTGTGCTAAGAGATGTGTCTCCTTGATTAGGACTGACTCTCAACTTGCTTATGCCTACAAAGTCTGAGATTGCTCATTTATTTTCAGCTTCTTAGAAGCTGAACTATAGAAAGTGTAAAACATGAAAAATGTCCATGTTTGTGTTAAATAATTGGTTTTATATCAGTTTTTCAATTAGACATCTACGTTCATAAATATGGCTAAATTTACGGATTTATTTAGCATATAATTTTAACAAAAACAAGGCAAACTTAAAAAATTCACCATGAATTATGTAGTGCATATTTTAGACTTAAATTTTGGTATGTTGTATCCGCATATGTCTAGTTAAGTAAAAAAAAAAAAGATAATTAGGTCATTTGATTTTGCGGGACAAAGGTAACTATAAAAACAACCTACAAAGGTCACGATATTTTACTCGAGCATACATGCATAACGAGATTTTAAAAAAAAAAACTTGCTTTTGTCATCATGGATTGATTTGGTGTACTGAAATAGGTTCTAAACGTATTGAAGATAATAGCATGAATAAGCTAGGACCATCCACAACTTAATAGTTCAAAGAAACAGGTAATTAAATAACTAATGATAGATGATACATGTGATTAGTTAAAAATTATGAATTTATATTCTATGGATTGAAATATTATTTATTGAGATGATATTGTCAAATATATTAGATTCTTGAATTATTTATTTTTATGAGATATTGATAAATTGTCGCTTGAGAATGAATGTAAGTTGTGGAATTTATAAATAAATTTCTTAAGGACTATTACTCAATATTGGTTAAGCAAATGATAAGAAAAGAATAGCTTATGTAGTAACCAAAAATAATATATGATAGTCTGTGTGACAATGATATATGATAGTCTATGTGGCAATAATATATGATAGTCTGTGTGACAATAACATCGATAGTTGTGTGGTAATGATATGTTATAGTCTGTGTGGCAATAATATATGATAGCCTATGTGGTAACAATATTTGATAGCCTATATGACAATGATATCTTATAGCATGTGTGACAACAACATTAATAGCCTGTGTAGCATTAATATTATATGGTTTGTGTGGTAATAATATTGATAGTCTATGTGGCAATGATATCCTATCATTTATGTGGCAAGAATATATAATAACTTGTGTTGTAATAACATTTGATAGCCTATGTGGCAGTAAAGATTAGAAATTCATTATCATGTGCTTGGATGGGATGATGTGATTTATATTTAAATGTTTGTTGTGCTATTTATGATTTAAGTATCATTAATTGTTTACTTACTGAGTATGTTTTTGCATTTAATTTTCTTTTACGAAAAGCATACTAGAGATTGCATTTCATCTACATTTTGTAGTTAATTTTCTTTTAAGAATAGTAAACTAAAGATTACATTCAATATGCTTTTTGAAGTTGTCTAACAATCTAATATAAGGTGAACCAGTATGTAGTCTTTTTTTTATTTTTTTAGCTATGTATGTTTAGCTGTAAATAGTTACTACATGGTAATATAAAATATATAGTGTTCAAACAAATGAAGAATGGTCTTTTAAGGATTTTAAGACGATATGAGAGAATTTTAATAAAGTTATGTTATTTTAGTACTTCATACTCTATGAATGAATTAATTCATACGCTTGAAAATGATTATTAATTGTGGATTAAGAACTCAAGCTACTTAACAAATTCAACAAAGTTAGATAAATAAAAATATAGAAAATGGGATGTCAAAACTTCTATTATAGTACATAGAACTCAAATATGATATCCCCCACTAGAACTCAAATATAATATCCTCCACTACTTGTAATCTCTCAAAAGGTGTTTGAAGACCAAGTAGATTATGCGATTAGCAAATATTTTACAAGCTAAGACTCCTAAATGACATTTCCTCCGGTGACAATTTAGGGAAAAAACATTTGCAACTCACTATTTTTCTTGGGAAATGAGAAACAACAATCAACAACTTAAACCAAATGCCAACTAATATTGAACCTCAAAAACTTTTGTTTGATAGCCCTTCACAGCAGTACATTAATTTGACCTTCTGCTACTTAATCTAGTGAACCCTTCAAAATTTTTGACAACGTTGAATGCTGGTCAATAAATTGAGTAAGCATGATTATTGAGCAATAATAACACAGGCTAGTTTCATTTAGCTACCAAAATTTTCAGAATTTATAGTATTTTTACTTGGTTACCTTGGACCCAAGATAAGTATGTTGTAAATTAACAAATCAATTACTCCAATACACAGTTCATTCTTGACTCATTACATGGCGGCTGCTGCATCCTCTTCTTACACATCAAAACTCTTCCCTCTTCTTTCGTCCAACCACATGGAAACTCAGTTTCTGGATGATCACTAACAACAGGCCACTGAATTTGTTTAAGCACTTCCTAATATGTTAACAGAACCATCAGTAGCAGCAAGTGCTATGAAGCAGAGGTAGCACCGCTAACTTCTGAGGCATCTCCCACTTTTGATTTCTTTTTCTGCTTGCACTTCTTTGACTTCAGTTTGAATCTCATTTGATCTTTTACGCTCCTCTCCCATTCTTTCTTGTTTTTCTGGTACAGCAACATTGCAGCTCGGGCATCTTCAACCTGAAAAAACATTAATTAGACAAAGGAGATAAACCAATTTCAATGATCAATACATTTCATTTCAAAGACCACTTGAGAAAATAATATTCTGTAGCATCATAGAAAGTGGGAAAAATACAGGTATGTGCTATGCATCAGTGTGGAAGCTAAAAGAACTCATAATTAACCTTATCATGGAATTTAAATGAAATCATAATTAACCCCCATCCCTTCTCTTCTTTCCCCTCTTTCTTTCTTTCCTTCAACACCAACAGAACATAAGTAATTCGGAAGAAAAAACACAGCTCACAAACAAGTTTGGAGTCCAAAATCAACAGCCTTTCTCCAAAGACCACCCATATAAAGTAAAAGGTGTAGAATAAATTTAGCTATGAACTTGCAAACAAAACTTGAAAAAAAAAAAAAAAAGGAAAAATTAATCACCATCATAAAGCAAAACTTACAGGGCAGTGCTCCCCATTCTGTATCTTGGCACCAAGAAATTCAGATGCAAGATGCCGGAGTGCCCTTCTGCGCCGATCCCTGTTTAACCAAACACTTATATTTTCAGGAGACATCACAGAATATATAGGACTATAATACTGAAGCAAAATTTGGTCACAAAATAACCAAGTGAAGTTAATAATACTTGAGAAAGGGTTGATACTCTGAAGTATCTCGTAGGTCCTTCCTTGGATGACTCAATAGCAATGCCTATCATCCAACAACAACCAAAAAAAAAAACTCATTCTGCTCATATCCATTGATCAATCATTCAGGAACTTCTTGAATAATATATTATGGTAAACAATAAAGAAAATAAATAAACTAACCTTAAGATCATTGCGCAAGGCATGGCCCACAAGAACCCTTCCTTTAATCAAGTCTGCAACTTTCTTCTGAACAGCTGGGAAATCCTTTGCTGCAAATCACATCAACAGGTTCACAAAGCATTCTATAACTCATGCTTCATTTGGTTGTTCAAATGACATGGAACAGTCATGTTAAATAGCTAATCTTAAACAATCTCAATCCTTTGCTGAAATTTTAAATGTGGAATGGTTATTTCTCCTCAAAAATTTGTGGAACATAAAATTTCCACAAACGAAGAATAGTATTCCATTACTGTAGAATTTTTATTTGATTCTCAATCCAGAAGCCTTGGTGTATCTCTAAACACAATCACCATACAAAAAATAATCACAATGTTAATTCCTATGATCTAGTTTTAAGAAACAATAACTCTGATGCTGTAGATGAACTTCTAAGACATATAACACAGAATCTCACACAATGAGATTTGCCAATTTAGATAACTTCTAAACGTTACAATGTACATTCAATTCACATGTTGAACCATCATGCTAATTTTATCGAGTAAAACAAAGAACAGTTTATTTGGCTATATGCTCATAAGAGATCCTGAACCCTAAACTCTAAAATGTTCACCACTATCTACTTTCTGATCATTTTCAAGTCTGGTAAAAATCCATCAAACATAGTTAGAACAACTGAATCCTGTATAGGGAGGTAAAACCTGTAAATGTTAGAACAATGCAAGATTAAAATATAGTTAGATATGCATGTTTCAACTTTATTCTTTGCTTTAGCTGCAATTGCTGGCCATTTATTTGCCCTTCATTCTTATGGAGAGAGATAGTATAATAACAGGACATCAGCCAAAGTACATATAAAGGGAAGCAAGATCACATCGCAGGAATAACTCTATGATTCAACAGTCCAACCCTCCCTTAAAAGAAAGACAAAGAACTATTATCTTGATCAATAGGATACCATTAAACCTAGAAAAAGACCATCAAGCATCGGAAGTTAGTTTTAATGAAAAGTCTCTCTTGCCCATAATAATTCTTTAACTCTTTCTGCAATAAATTTAAAACACTGAAAAAAGAAGGAAAAAATATTGAAGCAGACTAGCAAAGAATAAAGACCCAGAAAAGCATTCTGTACAAATCTTAAAGTGTGTTGAAGAAAAAAATAATCAACCTTTTCTCAAGTGTTGTGGTCGAATGCCACTAATTTTTGTACGGAAGTCAACAACATGTTCTATTGGGCGAACAAACATATCATATATAACATTTCCCCACTGATTTACCTGTCATTAACTGAAGCAATGTCATTTCATCGTATTGGTATTAAGAATATATCTCCACAATAATCATAAACCTAACAAGATAAATATCTTCAAAGTTCCAGGGAAAGAGACAATATTGTTTTCTTGTTTGTACAGTCTATCCATGTCTCCCTTTCACCCTAAATGTCTCAGGCCATGCAGTCATCCTTAATCAAAGGAGACTGATAAAAAGGTAAATGAATTATCCAGTATTATAAATTTAACTCCTTTATTGAGATGTATGCTATTATGTAGCACTTTCTAGAGTAGAAAATAGCAATTCTGCAGTGAACAAGAAGTCCACAACCAGAAAGATACTTATTTCTCACCATAAACAATATAATCATAACATGCAAAAAAGCCTCCACCAACTGTCAAGCATGGCTACACTCTGTTATCATATGTGCCTTAAAAATCTATAAAAAGAAAGCACTGCAGAAAAACAAAAGCATGTAGAAGGGGGGAAAAAAGAAGCGCAACTAATGAATACCAATGTTACTCGTCCAAGAGCGCTTCGGTTTCCTTGACCAATGCCAACCATCTCACAATCCATGGCTATCACATCTGTCAGACTGTGATAATTGATTAGAAGAGAGGCAATTAAAACAAGAAAATTAATGGAAAAGATGGAAATTTAATAGAATATGGTAACCTATAAATATAAATAAAAATAGAATTTATGCTGCACATGAAAACATAAATAGATCTGGGAATTCCTTTTTCCTTACTTTCACCAGCAAAACTTACATGGTTTTACGTTCTTTTTCAATGAAACCTCTGGGGCTTCAACAAGATGGGAAAACATTTAACAAAACGATGTTCTGTTAAGATGACCTTACAATTTATTTTCCCAAAGAAAAAGGTTTTAAAAACTATAAAGGGAGTGTCTTCCCAGACAAATTTTAGTATGAATTGAAAGTCATGCTTCTGATTAAACCATTATGAAGATACATTCATATTTTGCACAGAATACGCAACATATTGACATGCCACAAAATAAGAAGTACCTCGAATCATCATTAGTTGGAATAAGAGGATTTAGCTGAGGTTCATCAGATATTGGTCTCTCTTTACGCTTTCCTGTAAAAAAGAAAGTGTGATGGCAAGTAAAATTAGAAGAATCAAATGCGTGAAAAACTCAAATCTTTCCCGTTTCCTTATACCGTTGGAATCCTAAGTCAAAGAAGTGCATATATAAAGCAAGAAATACAATTCCAAGGCCACAGCCACCCAGCCAATTATACAGTACAAGAATCTAATATTACCTAAAATAGATTCTCGGATCTCAGAGTTTGAATCATTTGACGGTCTTGAAGGCCTAAAGCTATGGCTTTTAAGCTTCTGCATAAATAAAGACACATGTCGTAAACCTAGTACGTATTACACTAGCAATTTATGTATATATATACATTTACAAGAAAGAGAGAGAGATACTTGTTGGAGTTGAACCCAGTTTGGGTTTAGCGGTAACTGCTGCTTAGGGTTTTTCTTCTTCTTCTGTTGCTGGTTTTTCATCTTCTACAACTGCTCCCTCGCTTCCAGGAGCGTCATTTAATTACAGATATATACTAAAACGGCGTAGTTTCAGTAATCTTTTGAATTATATTCCTCGAGACGGGCTTATGGCACCAATTAGCCGGTAAACTTTAACATCCGAGTCAATTGGCAATTCAATTTCAATTGCAGCCAATTGGGTGCCTTTAACTCTTCGAATTTGGTTAATTGACTCCAATAGTGTAAACTAGGAGAGAGATTAGAGACTGATATTTTTTTTTTCTTTTTTGAGAAAAGAAAATGCACTAAGAAGAGTAAAAATAAATAAATAAATAAAGTTTAATAGAGTCAGGACCTTTTCACCTAATTGTCAAGTCCTAAAAGACAAAACATACTTAGCAAGATGGTGAACTATCATCTTTCTCTTCCACACACACAAGTAAACAAAATAGAATTAAATTTGTCTAATAAGGGCCTAACATCATCAAAGATAATAAGATGAAGAAGTTGAAGCATCTAATTAACAAGCAATATTAACAACATAATTGCATCGCTTTCTACTGCAATATGAGGCCATTTGTTTGGTCCACGGATCAATAAGCTCAAGGCTTCAACGATGGCAGCTTATAACCTTGCCAAATAATTTTTTGCAAAATGTAAAATAGTGATAGTCCCCATTAAACCACACAAGACATTCAACACAATATTAGTGTTAAGTCTAAGACAACCATGTTGGAATACTATCTAATGACAAGGATGTTTAACCCTCAAAATTAAGACTCCATTCTTTGATAAACTTCCTATAGAAAGGATAAAGCCTTATTGTGAATAGTAACTAGCTCATCAACCAGTTAATTATAAACCAAAGCATTATAACTATTCTAGATTGCTTAAAGAATTACCATAACCCTTCAAAAGCTACTTGATCAACTTGACAGGTAACCAACATAATGCCTTAACAATAATCATATTTAGGCTTGTGAAGTCTAGAGATAATGGTGATGCTTCCTAAATCTCATCACTATTATTATGCCAAAAATGATACATGAACTAAGTATTAATTGCAATATTGCATTAAGCACACATTGCGCCAATATTTATCCCTTTCGTTGCCAAATTGGCAAAGCATGGAAGAAAGTCATTGGTAGCTCACCATACAAAATGTTTGATTTTAAGAGGCAAAGAAAGACCTCATAAAGTTTTCATAAATGCTTTTTAGATTTATAACCTAATGATCATATAATTTAACTTTTAAGAGCTCATCCACTAGTTCATCTTTATGTAAACTTAGGAGTAGCTTCAGGCTTACGTATTATATACTAAATCCAAGATTCATTGTTAATAGAGACAATACACTCGAAGATTTGGTTAGCTAATTTATATAAGTTAATTATATAGGTATTATCATTTCTTTCTCCTCTGAATGTCTCCTTATCATTCATTAAAGTGATGACATGGCATCTTTTAGTGTCAAAAGTGAATTTGTTACCTTTGTTATATAATTGACTTGCACTTAACAAATTATGGTTTATGTTATGAACCAAATAAACATCTTCAATTAAATAACAATTTTCCTTATTATTTGCTTTAACCTCAATTACCTTACCTTTTGCATTGTTCCCAAATGTGACTTTGCAAACCTCCATCTTTTTCACATGAACAAATAGACTAGCATTTTTAGTCATGTACCTTGAGCATCTACTATCTACATGTCAATCATCTTCTCTTATAGTGGAGTTAAGGCAAACCTACACAAATAAATTTATCTTTTCTTAGGTACCTAAACCAATTTAGGCCCTTAGGGTATCCTTCGAAGGGTCTTCTAATTTGAGGTAATCCTTCTTGGTGTAGCAAAACACATTAATATGTCTATATCTCATGTAATATTGACATTATGCTTTAAACTTGGTGGTCCTCTTGTTCAATTTCTTTCTAGCTTGAAAATTTTATCACACAACATTCTTAAATATGGTAAGCATACAATAACATGAGTGTGTTTAATATGTGTGTCTTAGAGTATGTTTTTTGTATATGTAAACATAATTTGTCCTTTAAGACTTAGCTCTAGAACTCTGTATAACCTTCCTATTCCTTTTTTGAATGGGAGGTTAGGTGTGTGCTTGATGAGCCCTCTTAGGTATTAACTTCATACCAGATGTTTGAGGTACAGAGGCCTTAACGAAGTAAGATGTAGAAGGGAAAGATGTTGATGTTGATGTTCCATTATAGCTAAGGCCATTGAGATACAACTAGTGAATCTAAAGCTTCTTTGCTATTATAAAATTTGGTAATAGACGTTCCTAACTCCTCAACTTTCATTTTTCAAATCATTATTTTTTTTGGTATAACGCAACAAGTGAAGAAGTTTTAGATGAAATATCTTCCAAGGAGCTTTTGAGGTCAACATTAGAAGTTTGAGATTCAAAATAAGTTTTTCCATATTCTTAAAATAGGATAATATTTTTTACATTTTAGATTGATGACTTTTATAAGGTCATCATAGTCCATATCATGCACAATGTTTGCATAACCATCATCATCATAAGAAGGAGAAATGAAACATACCTCAATGGAGTTGTCCTCTAAAGCCATAAAGTAATGGTTAGCAACTTCTGCCTCATCCTCACTTGAGGAGCTATCTTCCATCTTGCCTTGGAGCTTTCCTTCTTTTCTTATCATACTTCTTCTTCTTTTTTATTTTCGAAAAATAAGCCTTGATGTGCCCTTGTTTTCCATATTCATAGCAAGTTACATCTCTTTTCTTATTCTTGATTGTATTGGAGTTAGAATTGAAGTTGGAAGATGACTTCTTAGAGGGTTTCTTGTCCTTTTTTCTATTCTTGATCAACTTTTTGACTTTTATAGAGAGCATAATAAGCTTTTCATCTTCATCTTCACTTCCTTCTAACTCACTTAAGCTCTTTTATCTTTTTGGATCTTATATGTGCTTTTAAGAGCTAAATCCTTCTTCTTTTCCTTTCTTATTTTCCTTCTCCATTTCTCGTTCCTTATCTTTCTTTAGAGCCATCTCATGGGTGAGAAGTTTACTAATGAGGACATCAATAAGGATCTTACCAAGGTCTTTATTGGCTTCTTTTATACCAACCATCCTAACTCTGTATTGTTTCATAGGAAGTGCTTTGAGGATTTTTTTTTATGTCAACTAAGTCTAAATACTTCTCAAGCTTCCTTATGTTGTTGACAATAGCTATAAACCGATTTATGATATCGATGACATTTTTATTAGGCTTCATCTTGAATAGCTCATATTTTATCACAGGCAATTGTATCTTTTTAGACTTTATTTAATTAGTCCCATCATGGTAGTTCTTTGTGGTCTTCCAAATGTTATGAGCACTTAAACAATATTGCACTCTACCACACTATTCTCTTGATAAAGAGCTTAAAAGGATTACCATGGGTCTTTTGTTCTTTTCATTTCCCCTTATATGTGCTTCCTTTTGATCTTTCCTTAGACTTTGTTCTTTAACACTATTATAACCTTAAATGGTGGCTTTCGCTCTTCCATGATGTTGTCCTACACATTAATATAGTCATTATCAAAGTAAATTTTCATCATATGCTTCCAATAGGCATAATCGATCCCATGAATGTAAGGCTTGAGATGGTGGTGGTCATTAGCCATGTTGATCTTGTCTCATGCACTTAAGCTTAAAACATGAGATTTTGTTCTAGCACCACTTGCTATCCCTTATCCATTAAGAAGGGGAGGTTGAATTAGTGGTAAATTAAAATTTTTAGATTATAAGAAATTAAGGATTGTTAGGAGGAAAGAAAAAAGTTGACATAAGAGATTTTATAGTGGTTCAAGTGTTAACAAACCTTATGTCCACTCCTTAATATTCAATTGAGATTTCACTATCTTAGTTATCTCTACAAAGAGTTTTTTAAGCTCACTCTCAAACTTAGTGTTTTAAAGCTCACACCAAACACTTTACACTTTGGGTTTATGGCTCTCACACAATCTTATAAGATTTCTCCTACCTAGGCTAACTCTCAAACTTAAGTTATAAGTGTTTATGGCTTACACTTAAACCTTTATAAGCATTCAAAGCTTTGTACCGACCTAAAAGTATAATAAAAAGAGTTTAAGGCTTTAAGAAATTAAATTACAAGAGCTTATCTATAAATATTGTCAATTCTCTTGCATTTAAGGCCTTTATGAGGGATATTTATAGCCCTCAATAACCAAATGGCTACTATAAAGAGGTTAGGGGCAAATCTCCTACCAACAGCTAGGAAATCTGCATTAAATGCCCTATTAGAATAATTTCATAGTTGTGAAGCCTCCATCATGACTACTGTTGCTTTTTTATGGTTAGGACTCCATTTCTTGGTCATAATCTTTGAATGTATAGTGACACTTGGCACTTTCTAATAAGTTTTTCAGTTAGCCATTGGAGTGGTTCTCATTACCTCAAAGATCACATGCATAATGTTGAAGTCCCAATTTCGATCTACATTTCCTGTGTTAGATCATGGTCATAATCTTACTCATGAAATAACATATTTCTTTGTGAACTTATAAAGCCTTTGGGCCTTTGTCACAATCCTTTGGTTGTAGTCATAACCTACACACTTAAATTAAGTCTTAGTGGCAATCTACCTTTCTTAGTCATAACTTTCACATCCAATTTGCTACTTGGAAATTTTGCTAACTTTTTTTTTTTTTTTTTTATGTTTTATCATCTTCTAATCTTTTAATTTACAAGGTAGACACTCCATGGAAACGTTAGAACCATTTCAATTTGATTGTCAAGATTAAAATAAAGATTAACTAAGTTATAAATCTCACTCAGGTCAATACCATTTATAAATAAATTTCATTCATATAGTCAATAAAAATACAAAATTCAAGTCTAACCTCTTCCTCATTTGAGGGAATAAAGAAACTACACTCTAAGATGAAGTCTACTAATACTTCAACCTCAATGGTGACCTTGGTTATATTCCAACCCATGCTCATTTAACTTGACTGACCAACTGACCATTCTTCTTGAGGTTTAAGGTCAGTATAGGTTATTCTTAAGTGGTTGGTCCATAAGCATTATGCATTAAATGGTTTGTTCTAATGCCTTAGCTTATTTGCTAACACCGTCAGTAAGTAAACTAACTTCTCTAAGTGTTTATACCTTGTCTCAGCATCTTACAACACTTCACTCACATAATATTGTAGATTTTAGATCTTTAATTCTTTTTTTTTTTATCAAATTGCATTCACTTTAAGGTCGAAACAAGATAAGTATATGTAAATTTCTTTAATTAGCACTAACTCAGAATCTTGAAAAAGGAGAGGTACACTTTAAACTTGTTAAAGGCTTTCTTATATTCTTTTATCCATTTAAAGTTCTTACTCATCCTTAGCACTTTGAAGAAGGATAAATACTTGTCCATAGATTGGTACCTGAACCTATTTGAAGTTGTTATTCTTTTTGTAAGTTTCACACCTCCTTCTAGTAAGTTGGTGGGTTCATATGTATGATTGATTATATTTTATTCAAATTGGATTCTATCTCTCTACTACTCATTATATAACCTAAGAATATTCCACCCTTAATGCAAAAGGTGCACTTGGCAAGATTTAACATCATCTTATACTTATTATATCAAATGACTTTTTTAAGTTTGTTAAGTGCTCCTTAAGAGACTTATTTTTCATAATCATGCCATCAATATAGGTTTTAGCATTTTGCCCAATTTATTACCTAAAAATCTTATTTACCAACTATTGGTATATGGTTCATACATTTTTTACTATAAAAAGCATGACTATGTAATAGTAAATAAATTGTTCTATGATAAATGAAGTTTTCTTTCCATCCTTTGTGTTTATTCTTATATGTTGGTATCTTTGAATGGTATCCAATAAACTAAGATATTCATGCTTGGTTATGAAATCCATTATTTATTGATTATTGGTAGTGAAAAAAAGACTTTTGTGTAAGATTTATTTAAATTAGTTAAGTTCACAAACATCTTTCATCCTTTATTTAGCTTCTTCACTAGCACCATATTAGACAACCACTCTAGATATTAGACTTTCCATATTATCCTAGCTCTTGATAACTTAGAGAACTTATCAATAATGATAGCTTACCTAGGCTAAATTTCCTCTTCTACTTGATAGGTTTAAATCTTGGGTTCATTTTGAGATTATGAGTCATCATAAAAGGATAAATTCCTACTCTACCAAAAATTTTTGATGTAAAGCTATCATTGAAAGCCTTTTATAACTATTTTGTATATTTCTTTTGAGCCTCAATTAAATTTGTACTTCTTTAAAGAAACTTTTCCACCTCTAATTTTAATAAAGAAATGGTCTACTCGTTAGTTCAACTTGATATTCTATTACAATATCCCTTACATCTACTTTATTTGTTATAAATGCTCCTAAAATTGGTTGATTTTGTCTTTCATCTTTTACATGGATAACTCATAACACTCTTAAAACTGCTTGTCACCTTTCATGATGATTGCCCTATTTTTTAAAGAGAATTTCATTGATAATAGCCTAATGCAAACTATAAAAACATAAAATAAAGGTTACCTAAATATCACATTATAACTGATTAACATATTTATAATGATGAACATTCCTTATAAAGTCTTGCAGAGAGGCATTTACACTAGACTGACTGGTTATTTGATTACCTTTAAAAACTAGTAATATATTTCCTCTTACTCCTTTGATCAAACTTCACAATGGCATTAAGTCACTTCACTCTAGCTTCATCTTTTTAAACACACTAGTAAGTAATAGGTTGGTTTCACTGTAATCATCTACAAGTATCTTTTTAATGATGTAATTTACTATAATGATGAGCATCATAGTGTAATCAAATTAGCAGTTTCATTGAAAGATAAAGAGAAAGTGAAAGCCATCCAATCTTTCATTATGTACTTTATGCTTTCATGCCTCTATTTGTACTCTTTCTTAACATTAACACTCCTTCTTTTTTTAGCAATACCTTTAAAGATAACATTAATGAATTAACTTCACCATCATTCTTGGAGAGTACCTTTGTTATTTCCATGTTTATATGAGTTGATCTTTTAGCTTACTGAACTAACTATCTCTACTCCTATGCCTCTTTAGGAGGTTACTTCATAAATTTACCAAAGTAACCTTTCTTGAATAACATTTCTATCTTATGCATCAAATTGTAGCATTCTTTTATATTTTTGTCTATGTCTTTATGGAAACAATAACACCTAAAATTTTCCCTCTTATTTGGATCTAACTTCATTTCTCTTGTCCATCTCACATATTCCATATATTAAATTACTATAAACACCTAAACATAAGAGACATTGAAAGGAGTAATTTTTTTACCTTGAGTTTCTTAAATGGTCTTTCTGTAATATATAGTCTCTTCTCCTATTTCTCCTTTCTTTACTTTTCCTCAAATTGTTGAGGGGGATTTTCTTTCTTTTCTCACTTCTTTCTCTTCTGATTGGTGAACTTACTTTTTGGTCATTTGTCATGTTATCTAATATACTTATCTATTTTGTCCTTAAAAGTCTTTTGTTATTGTTATGAATTCCTAAATGAATGACACTTCCGTAGTTTATTTTTTCATGGTCTTTAAGGCCTTAATCTAGTCTAAATTTAGAATATATAATTCCTTTCTAATAAATTGAGTTATATAATCTAGCAAGGACTTTTGTTTTTGCTTGATAATTTAAGATGAGATGTTTTTCTAACTGGGATGGTTGCTATGAAATTACCAATGAACTGAATGGCTAGGTTTGGAAATAAGCTAGCACTCTTAATTGAAACAATATTATACCATGTCTTCATTAGGAAAGCTTATTTGAGAGTAGTTAGGAATACCATATATGATATCACATTTGAGACATTTTGGAGGTCCATGAGTGTCTTATAAATGAGGACAAGTTCTATAGAATTGATGATACCATCGTAGGCCCTTATTATGGGAAACTAAAACATTAGGGGTATATGTTTATCTTACATGTTTACATAAAAGGCATAGGACTGTCTCCTCATTTTCCCTTAATGCAATTAAGTTTTAATCTTTTTAGACATATCCTTCATCTAATCTACCATGTGAGTCTATTCACATATGAATTTGTAGTTAATTTTTTAAGATATATAGCTAAGCTAACATATGAGCGAGCTTCTTTATCCTTCTGTAATGCATTAGATCTCCTTTCCTTTGCTCACTGATCCCATATAGTGTTTTTATTATAAGAATTAGTGATCCTTTCATGCCCCTCATCTTGGTTAATAATACTCTTCCTTCTAATAGACTCCATATGAGATCTAATTCTTTAAGACATCAATCTCTCCTTTCTTTCCTTTTTTATATTTGAGTTATCTTATTGCTCATCCATAGGTGGTGGAGTTTGCATTTTATTTCAATCTCTTGATGGATGATAGTTTTTAACAAAACATGCATGGTTAGGGGTTAAAGGCTACCTTGGGCTTGATTTTACTAGTTTAATTGAGCTAGTAGTAAGAGTATCATTCATGAAAGGCTGAGGATGGTATCAAGTTGGATCATAAATTATGGTGTTCATTAAATAGTTAGCGATAAGGATTGATTATTGTTGCATAGGTTTAGAGGCTCTAACTTTTTAGGCCAATGCATAAGTTTGGCTAACAATATATGGATCATTGATGGGTTGGGATATGGTTATGGTTTTAGAAATTTTCCATAATAAATAATTGGCATTTCCTATAGAAGGTGCCAAATTGATGGAATTTTTTCCTTAATAGGGGGTAAGTGTCCTTTGAGTAAGCAAATTAAACATCCTCATCAGACTAAAATTAAAGGAAATAATGAAAGTTGAGTGCCAAACTTATGGCCACTATAGACGCAGTGACATTTAAGTCAGTACTTATCATAATCAAAGACTCAGGCCTTAAGTCTTATGTCTCAAGTAATCTTTTGAGTAGAAAGGGGTAAAAAGATGTAAAAAAAAAAAAAAAAAGCTACTTATATCCTATTTTGAAAAACCTTTTAACTTGTTCTTGATGGGCTATTTTTTATTTTATTGGTGTGCCCTATTAAACCTCCTTTTTGTTAAGCTTGTTTAGCTTCACTAGGTCTTACAGAGCCCTATGTCTTAACATAGGGTTTTACTAAACCTTTTATGAGCTGGTATAATGATGATTTGAAAGCCATCTTATCACATAGTGATGTGATTTATTGGACATCTATTCTAACATGTCAGGGAGCTTACCATATCGTGATGTCAGCTGATAGCTAGGAGACTTCCTAGATAAGGAATAAGGTCTAGTGAGTTGGGACATAATGAGTGTTCCATCTAATCTCTCCAAGTTGACCTAAGTTTAAGGCGAGCTATTCTAACTTGTGAGATATAGTTCATCTTGGATGCTAATTGTCCTTTGAGATATTCTACATGACATATATCATGAACAAATTTGTTGTTAAGTGTTGAACCATATTAGGATGCAGTCCCGATAAAAGCACAATAAGAAATGAACAATGTGCCTAATATGAATTTAAATGATGTTGATGTTAGGGACTTCTTCGATACTTGTAAACATATTTTAAGTTTCAAACCTAATTATTAGTAGAACAAACACAGTTGTTGGCCCTAGGCACCAAAAAGGGGGGTTGAATTGGTATATATAAAATTAAAATAAAAAAGTACGAAGATAGATGAGTAGAAGAGAGACACAAGATTTATTGTGGTTCGGGTATTAACCAACCCTATGTCCACTCCCCAATTCTCTACAATTGGGTATTTCACTCACTCAAATGGTGTTTTTCAAGCTCACACCTAACTTTTAAACTTTGTGTTTTCAAAGGCTCGCACAACAACCTATTACAAGTGTTTTCCAAGGCTAACACAAAAACCTCTCTCAAGTGTTCTCTCAAGCTCACACTAAAACCTTTAACTAGTGTTTTTACAGGCTCACACTTAAACCTATTACAAATGGTGTCTATGCTCACACCAAACAATCACTTAAAGAATAGAAAAGATTGAGTAGCAAAATTGCAAGAGTTTGGTTACAAATTAATGAATTCTCTTTCATTTACATCTGTTTGGTGAGGCATTTATAGCCTTTACACCACAAAGAGACGTTGCAATAAAACTGGTAGCAAATCTCTAAAGTATGCTAGGCAAATTTTGCATTAAATGCTTGTCAGGCTTCATTTGCAGTTGCTACTACTCTTTTGAGGTCGTGATTTTCCAATTTCCATACGGGAGCTAAAAATTGTGGCGAAAATCCCCATTTGTTTCTAACAGCTAGTCACGTGTCATCTTCTTATTGGTTCACCAAGAAAATATAGTTGTTACCTTTCACCTGCTCACAAAAGTAGCAGTCACGATTTTTCTTGTACAGGGTGTGACTTAGGACGCGAATTCATCTGTCAAAATTTTCATCTTCTTCTTCATGAATCGCGACCACCACCCATAAGTTGTCATCACTATTTTTGTCTTGCAACGGACACCTGGGACACTTGTCATGCTGTGATTTTGGACTTGATTCCCTCTTGAGTTACTTTGAAAGTCACGGTCACGATTGAGACGCGACACTCACTGTGAATTCGTTTGTAATTTTGGCACTCCCATCTGTGGATGAATCGCAACAAAGAAGTGGCCCATGAATTTGTCTATCTAATTTTCAACCTGTCTTAAGCTATGTCACAATCGCGATATTTGAAGTTGCGATCACGAATTAGGAGACACTTTGCTTTCTTTAGAGATTATGAACTCCATCTAACTTCCAATTTATAGACTAACTAAAAACTGCAAAACAACACTTAATTGAAACATTAGAATTGATCAATCTCCTTTGTCAATATCAAAAGAGATCCAAGACTTAGGATTAACCATTCTAGTCCAACAATCTCCCCCTTTTTTATTTTGACAACTTAAATTGATCCAAAGGGAAAATAATGCAGAAATATGAAGTTGGAGTGTAATATGATTCAATAAATACTTAAGGTAAAATTTCCTATGTATGGTATTCAATCAATCAAAGAGAGATGTCTAAAAACCTAAATATAATAGTTTGATGCTCCCCCTCAACTTATGCTATTTTTTGCAAGTTTTTTTTCTCTCCCTCTTAGACTTAGATTTTTTTTTCTAGTTTTTATATCTTCTCCTTTGGCAAGATCAAAAATAGGGTGTAAAAGGGAAATGAAAATAAGCATAAGTGTACATACAGAGCAAAATAAGAATGCAAATCATATAGATAAAGTTCATAAATCACATAAGATAAGAATTTGCAAACAAACACAAATTTATTTATTTATTTATAACTGTGAGATCACAATATTTTTAAACATAAACACAAATAAATAAATAAAAAGAAAATACAAAAGATCCTTAATATAGAAGGCTAGAGAATCATCATCATCTCCAAAAGTTTCTTCTTCTTGCTCATGTACGGCTCATTCTGCTTCATCCTTATCCTCAACTTCTTCATTGCCATGTTCATCTTGTGTATCTTCAAATTTGGTGTAGTCCGAAAGATGACAAGGAGGAACCCCTAACTTTTCTTGAAGATCTACCATGTCACTATGAAGATGTGAGAGAAATAGAAATCTTTTTTTCTTCATTCTCAACATCTTGTCCAATTTTCAATTGATGGTCGCAAGAGACAACTTGGACTTGGGTTTTGGTTGAGGAGGGGACTGGAATTGCTCCTTCTCCAATGTGGAGCCTATTCATCTTTGAAGTTTGTGAAGTTTCCATTTTCTTGGCCCTAAATGCACCCAGGGCGTAGGCATAAGTAACCAGGTGTATGGCTTTGGCATTTATAAGGTAAGTGAGGTCAAGAAAATTTTAGGAAGGAAGAAGCTTCTTGGTGAGGAATTTTTCTTTTTCCTCATCAAGGGCTCTAATGAAATGATAAATGGCAGTGATGTGTGAAGGCAGAAAGAATTAACTCTTAGGTTTGGTGCTCATGTGAATCAATTGATCCACAAGGTATCGACTAATTTGTATGGGTTTATTTTTGACAAGGCAGAAAAGGAATGCCAAGTCTTTTTGGGACACTTTCTCGTTACCATCACCTATTGCATTTACGAAAAAGGTGATGATATGGTGAAGTATCCAAAGAGGCGGGGATTTGATGTGTTTAGCAAAAGATGAGTGAGGGTCGTGTTTGGTTTTAATGGAGATTTTTTACCAAAACTCGGAATAGATAACATCAAGCTCGGAGATTATGAAAGAGATGTTTTCTCCAACCTATGAATTGAAAAGAGAAGAAAGTTGTTGAAAAGTTATATAGAAAGGATCGCCAAAGGCCCGAAATACTAACCCATATTGACATATGGGAGATTTGACTTTGCGACTAAGTTGGATAGTGCATATGAATTCTCGCACAACTTCTTAGCATTTGGGTTCATCTCGAAAGATGAACTCGTTCTAGTTAAGGTTTGAGAGAAAAGCACGAATTTCATTGTTGATGCTTAAGGTTTCTAACAAAAAAGTGGAGGGAATCTTATTAAAGAGGATAATCTTAGAGGAATTGGTTTTGTACCTTTCTTTCTCCTCCTTAGTGACTCCCTTCATGAGTTGGAGTGTAGGGGGTGCAGAGGGTGGAGCCACTCCTTTTCCTTTTCCTGCTTTTGTGATCTTCTATGGGGCCATTGCAAGGAATGAAGAGAATTTCGAAGAATTTGATAGCTTTGAAAATAAGAGAGTTTAAGAATATGATGAAGTGTTGAAAATCACTGTTTGGAGGCTTTATATAGCCATTGAAAGGGTATACAAATGGCTAGAAATGGCTAGAAAAGGTTTATAAAAAGTTGGAAATGGTTGGCCATCAAATCACTTAATGGCTATGTAGTTACCCAAATTCGCGTTCGTGAAATCATGAGTCGCGACGTCGAATTCCAGAAAATGTGAGTAACGGACAAATTTTCCTCAGGAATACACACCTCAACAATCAAAAATTTGAAAATGGACCAAAATTCGTGGTGGAGCAGATATTTTGCGATTGCAATTTGATGTTTGGCAGTCGGGTGATTTTGACTTATAATTCATTACCGTGAAGGAAGGATAGCGACCGCAAATTATAAGTCAGCAAGGATAAGAATGAAAAATCAAGTTTTGAAAGAATCAAAATTGTGATCCATAAAGAAAATGCCACTCAAAAAATATAAGACATACAATTAACAAACAACACACAACATTCATACATAAGATCAAAATTTTCACTTTAGGGATCTTCCATTAAGCATTCCCAATTCTCTCTTAATGAAGTTCATTCTTTCTTCATTTAGAGGTTTAGTGAAAATATCTACAAGTTAATAATTTGTGTCAATAAACTCTAACATAACATCACCCTTTTGCATATGATCTCTAAGAAAATGATGTCTAATATCTATGTGTTTGCTCTTAGAGTGTTGGATTGGATTTTTAGAGAGATTAATAGCACTAGTTTAATCACATTTAATAAGAATGTGATCAATCACTTTGCCAAAAGCCTTTAATTGTTGTTTCATCCAAAGGACTTAGGTGCAACAACAACCCGCAACAACATACTCTACTTTTGCGGTAGATAAGGCAACCGACACTTGCATTTTGATAAACCAAGATACTAAGCATTCTCTTATAAATTGGCAAGTCTCGGAAGTATTTTTTCTATCTAATGAGCTACTTACATAATCTGCATCCGAATATCTTATGAGACTAAAGGATGAATCCCTAAGATACCATAACCCTAAGTGAATAGTGACATGCAAATACTTAAAAATTCTCTTAACAACATTTAAAGGTGATTCTCTAGGAGAGGATTGAAATCTAGCACACATGCAAACACTAAACATGATATCTGGCCTAGAAGTAGTAATATAAAGTAGAGATTCGATCATACCTCAATATCTCTTTTCATTTATCGTCTTACCCAATTCATCTTTGTCCAGCTTGATGGTACCACTCATAAGGGTCTTGGCTATTTTACAACCATCCATGCCAAACTTCTTGAGTATTTCCCTTGTGTACTTGGCTTGATTGATGAAGATCCCTTCTTTGTTTTGCTTGATTTGTAGATTGAGAAAGAATTTAAGCTCTCCCATCATGCTCATTTCAAATTCCTTAGTCATACACTCAGCAAAATCCTCACAAAGAGACTCATTAATAGCACTAAAAATGATATCATCAACATAGATTGGAACAAGTAGTGTATCGTGTTTGTGCTTTTTAACAAATAGTGCGGTGTCCACCTTTCCTTTTTCAAAATTATTTTTCAAGAGAAATGAACTAAGCCTTTCATACCAAGCTCTTGGAGCTTGTTTCAATCCATATAAGGCTTTGTTCAATTTAAAAACATGGTTTGGAAAATAATGTGACTCAAAACCAGGAGGTTGTTCATCATAAACTTCCTCCTCAATGATTCCATTCAAAAATGCACTTTTAACATCCTTTTGAAAAAGTTTAAAATTCATGTGGCATGCAAAGGATAAAAGAATCCTAATGGCCTCTAATCTTGTTAGGGGGTAAAAGTTTCATCATAATCTATATCTTCCTCTTGGTTGTATCCCTTAGCAACCAATCTAGCTTTGTTTCTAGTGATGAAACCTTGCTCATCTAACTTGTTCCTAAACACCCACTTACAACCTATAATTGGGTGTTTCTTAGGCCTAAGGACAAGTTTCCATACCTTGTTTCTCTCAAATTGGTTGAGTTCCTCTTGCATAGCAAGTACCCAACTTTTATCATCAAGAGCCTCATCAATTGATTTTGGCTCAAATTGAGAAATAAATGCAAGATTATTATATAAAAGATTGAGTAGTGATCTAGTACTTACACCCTTAAATGTATCACTAATGATTGAGTCCTTGGGATGATACTTGGAAAATCTCTAATCCTTGGGTAGATCTTGGCTTGCTTTACTTGTTGTTGGTCTTCATCTACTCTTGATGAATCACCCTCTTCATTGTCTTCTTTTCTTGTAGAATTTTCCAATTCCAACTTCTCAAAGTCACCTACAAGATCATCAACAAAAACACATTTCCCAAGATCAAGTTTGCTAGATTCATCAAAAACAACATTCATAGACTCCTCAACTACCATTGAACTTTTGTTAAAGACTCTATATGCCTTGCTAGAGGTGGAATAGCCTAAGAAAATTTCTTCATTAGTTTTGGAGTCAAATTTCCTAACATTATCCTTGGTATTTAAAATATAGCACTTACATTCAAATACTCTTAGGTATGAAATTTTGGGTTTTCTACCATTCCATAACTCATAAGAAGTTTTATTGAGAATGAGTCTTTTGAAAACTCTATTAGCAATGTAACACGAAGTATTAATGGCTTCAGCCCAAAAGTAATTCGGTAAGGAATACCCATTGAGCATGGCCCTAGCCATTTCTACTAGTGTTCTATTTTTTCTCTCTACAACACCATTTTGTTGTGTTATCCTAGGAGTTGAAAAATTATGAAAAACTATATTCTCCAAACAATAATTTTTAAAAGACTCATTTTAAAATTCCTTTCCATGGTCACTTCTAATAGAAGAAATGAAGTAACCTTTTTCATTTTGAACTCTTTTTGTAAAACTCTTGAAAGCTTTAAAAGTATCACTCTTATGAGCTAACAAGGATACCCAAGTAAATCTAGCGTAGTCATCAACTAGGACTAATGCAAAATGCTTTCCACCTAGGCTAGCACTCCTAATAGGTCCTATCAAGTCCATATGAACTAGTTGAAGAGCTCTAACCACATGTCTTATCTTTAGAGAAATTTAGCTTGGGAAGTCCTTCCACTAACTTTCTTTTAGATAGGCTTTGAAGAAGATCCATGCTTACATGTCCAAGCCTTCTATTCCACAACCAAGCTTTATTACTCAAAGACATAAGACACTTAAAAAATTGGTTAGCCAAATTGTCTAAGTCAATTGAGTAGGTATTGTCTTTCCTTTCATCCTTGAAAATAACCTCACCATCCATAAAAGTGGTGACTCGACATTCCCTAGGATCAAAGGTGACTTTTTTACCTTTGTCACATAATTGACTTACACTCAACAACTTATGTTGTAAGTCACTAACTAATAAAACATTATCAATTAATGAACAACCATTCTTACTAATGGTTCCAATGCCAATTACCTTACCCTTGGCATTATTACCAAATGTGATATCTCCACCTTTTTTTTTCCTTCATTATCATGAATAACTTTCTATTTTCAGTCATATGCTTGAAACATTCACTATCCTCATGCCAATTGCTTGATTTGGTGGCTGCCATACTCCCTTACACAACAAAAGTGAGTTACCTTTTCTTAGGTACCCAAGCATACTTGGGTCCTACAGGGTTAAGAGTTGAAGGTTCCTCTAATTTGAGGTGAGCCTTCCTAATATAGCAATGAATATTGATATGTACAAATCTCATGCAATAATAACATTAGAGCCTAAAATTAGGAGTCTTTCTCCTATGCACAAATTCAGTATGAGTAGGAGACCTTCTCATACCTTGTTTATGTGAATGCATGCATGTACATATATGATGAGTAGGAGTAGAAAATTTCTTATAAGAGTGAGCATGTTGTTTGTTGTGCATGGAGGCATGGTTAGCTCTTTGAGTCTTGGCTCTTGAGCTTGGAGGATCCTTTCCTTTGCCCTTAGGCTTAGGAGGCTTAGTGCTTGGAGCACTTTTCTTCCCAATTACCTCAACCCTTAAGGTTTGAGGTTCTGAAAATCTAACAAATGTGGTTTGAGATGATAAAGAGGCTCCATTAAAGCCTAGACCATGTCTAATTAGTAGTGGTCTTTGTGATACAATTAATGTGTCTAAGGCTTCTTTTCTTTTATGAAACTTGGAGATTGAGCTTCTAAGCTCAATGACTTCTCCCTTTAGAGAGTCATTCTCCTTCCTTAATGAAGCCAATGAAGAAGATGATGTAGAAAGATTATCCATATATTTTTTGAGCTCATCATTAGGTGCTCTCAATTCTCTTACAATATCATTGAGGGATTTATAATCGTCCTCTAATTTTTGACATTTTCTTTTGTAAGATTTTATTTGTGACTTGTATTTATCACATCTCATAATTAGAGCCTCTATTAGCTCTTCATCTATCTCATCAAATTCAAAATCAGAATGAGAATGGAAAGAAGTACTTACCTCATTTGTAGAATCTTCTTGTGCCATAAAACAAATATTGGCAACTTCTCATTCTTCCCTTTTTTCACTTTTGTTGTCATCCCAAGTGGCTGAAAAACTCTTCTTCTTGTCCTTGTCCCATCTCTTCTTCTTCTTTAATTTGGGACAATCATACTTGATGTGGCCTTGCTTGCCACACTCATAGCAAGTGACATCATTGGATCTCTCTCTTGGATTAGGAGTTGTCTTCTTGAAACTTTTTCTTTCTTTTCTTCTTTTAATCAACTATTTTGTCCTTCTTGAGAGCATTGTTAGCTCCTCTTCTTCCTTGTCACTTTCTTTATCACTTGAGGTAATTTCTACCTCTTTCTCCTTTGTTAAGGATTTAAGAGCCAGGGTTCTTCTTTCTTTTTCTGGTTTATCTCTTTGGCCTCTTAGCTTTTTCATTTGCTCATCTTTTTGTAATGCCACCTCATGAGTTAAGAGTTTGCCTATCAAAACATCTGTTAGAACCTTCCCAATCTCTAGATTAGACTATTAGATGTTACACACTCTAACACCAAACTTATCTAAAGGAAGAGTTTTGAGGATTTTTGTGTTTACCTCATAGTTTGTAAGACTCCTTCCGAATTTCTTCATGTTGGTGACGATGGATAAGAGCCTATTTGTCATTTCAATGATACTTTCATAGTCCTTCATCATGAATAACTCTCATTCCATTACATACATCTCCAAACGGCTTAACTGAACTAGTGTTATGCCATCATGGTAGTTTTCAAGGGTCTTCTAAATGGCATGTACTGTTTGGCAATGTTGCACTCTTCCAATCTCTTCCATTGAGAGAGAGCTTAGAAGAATAGTCATTACCCTCTTGTTTTTGCCATTTGAACTCTGGTGAGCTTCAACCCACTCTTCCCTTAGAATGAGTTCTTCAATTCCATCCACTACTTTAGTGGGTGGCCTCCATTCTTTGACAACCACATCCCAAAGGTCCACCACATATGTGTCAAGGTAGATTTCCATTCTATATTTTCAATGAGTATAGTCGGATCCATCAAAGTGAAGTTTGAGGTGTAAGTGGATTCTCTCCTGTGTCATGATCTTTACTCACCCAATAAAAGCTTGTTTGTGAGACTTGGCTTTGATACCACTTGTTGGCCCTAGGCACCAAGAAGGGGGGTTGAATTGGTGTATAAAAAATTAAAAAAAGAAAGTAAGAAGATAGATGAGTAGAAGAGAGACACAAGATTTATAGTGGTCTGGGTATTAACCAACCTTACGTCCACTCCCCAATTCTCTACAATTGGGTATTTCACTCACTCAAATGGTGTTTTTCAAGCTCACACCTAACTTTTACATTTTGTGTTTGCAAAGGCTCACACAACAACCTATTACAAGTGTTTTCCAAGGCCAACACTAAAACCACTCTCAAGTGTTTTTACAAGCTCACACTAAAACCTTTCTCTAGTGTTTTTATAGGCTCACACTTAAACCTATTATAAATGGAGTTTATGCTCAGACCAAACAATCACTTAAAGAATAGAAAAGATTGAGTAGCAAAATTGCAAGAGTTTGATTACAAATTAATGAATTCTCTTTCATTTACATATATTTGGTGGGTTATTTATAGACTTTACCCACCAAAGAGACGTTGCAATAAAACTTGTCGCAAATCTCTAAAGTATGCTAGGCAAATTTTGCATTAAATGCTCGTCAAACTTCATTTGCGGTCGTTACAACTCTTTCGAGGTCGTAATTTTCCAATTTCCATACGGGAGCTAAAAATTGTGGCGAAAATCCCCATTTGTGTCTAACAACTAGTCTGTGTGACATCTTCTCATTGGTTCACTAGGAAAATATAGTCATTGCCTTTCACCTGCTCACAAAAGTAGCGGTCGCGATTTTTCTTATACAGGGCACGACTTAAGACGCGAATTCATTTGTCAAAACGTTCATCTTCTTCTTCACAAATCACAGTCACTACCCACAAGTTGTCATCACTATTTATGTCTTCCAACGGACACCTGGGACACTTGTCATGTTATGGTTATGGACTTGATTCCCTCTTAAGTTACTTGAAAAGTCACGATCGCGATTGAGACATGAAACTCACCGTGAATTCGTCTGTAAATTTGGCACTCCCATCTTTAGATGAATCACGACAGAGAAGTGGCCCGCGAATTCGCTTGTCCAATTTTCAACTTGTCTTAATCTATGTCGCAGTCGTGATATTTAAAGTTGCGGTTGCGAATAAGACAACACTTTGCTTTCTTTAGAGATTATGAACTCCATCCAACTTCTAATTTATAAACTAACTAAAACCTACAAAACAACACTTAATAGAAACATTATAATTGATCAATCTCCTTTGTCAAGATCAAAAGAGATCCAAGACTTAGGATTAATATCCTAGTCCAATAACAACTAAGACAAATGCAAGGTAGGATTATTACAATCAAACCTAATCTAAGTTAATATTGAAGTTAAAATCCGTAATACTCTATTTATGATTAAAGCTATCACAATCATTTAATGGACTTTTGAGATAAAATATCATAAATCTTCCATGTGTATTGTTATTGTTCATAAATACTGACAAGAACCCTAAAAAAAATTCTTTATATTTTATTGCAAAATCTTGAAGAATTGAAAATTCGGTTATCATAAAACTATCAATTTAGACATTATTTAAGACATTTAGATTTAAAATTATTATAAATTTAAACTTGAGTTTTATACTAAAATTTACAAAAAAAAAAATTAATAATATAATATTCATTTCAAATGGATATTAAAAGTATTTTCTAGTCTTAATACTACTTTGACTTTTCTTATAAAAGTTGACTTTTTCTTATAAAAGTGAAGATACCATTTCATTCTTGGGGCTAAGAACAAATCCATCCTTCAATATAAGGCCATATAACAAATACAATGTTTCAACTTCAAATAGAAAATATAAGTTGGAAATTGGAATATGATGGAAGCATATTGGATCTTATTCTCTAATGAAGGAAAAACATTTTCTTGTGTGGCCATCCATTAAGACTTAGGGCTTACCAAAGGCTTTAACCTTTTGCATAACAAATGCCATTTTAGTGGGAATAGAACAATTGAAAATGGTTGAATGAGATAAGGAGCTCCGAAAGAGGTTATGTGATCTACTTGAAGTTGGTTCAAAAATGTATGACCCAATTATTGTCTAAAAAAAATATTGTATATAGAAAATTATAAATGATTAGTTACTAATCCACATATTATGCATATTGTAATCTTAAATTTTGTATATAATTTTTAATAATAAATTTATATTATATTAAAATTTTATATATTAATTGATTATGAAGTAATATGTGTCAATTTTTTCACTTGAACATATAACCTACTTATATATGGAATATATATTGCAATAGAATTGTTTATTTTAAGTTAATTTTTAATTATAAGAAAATTTTAAATGTAAGGTGATAATTTTAAAATTTAATAAATTAAAAATAATTATTTGAAATATAAAAATTATTATTATTATTATTATTAAACACACTCCAACATTATTTTTAAGAAATTATTCTTGTAAATCTGATTTCATTATTCAATAATTAAAAAATCACACACTGCATTAAATATCTGAATTTTCCTTCCCATAAAATAATATTATAATAATAAAATTTTTGTGGATTCTCTTCATCCTTTTATTAGGAAAATATAAATTTTCAAAATATTTTTATTTATTTTAATACATTAAAATTTTTTTGGTTATGAGATTTATAGTCTGATATAATATTTCCTACTTGCTAGGAATAACAATAAAGCGAGGCAAAGTAGGGGGCCATTTTCCGTCGTTGCTCCGCCCTTCTAAGCATTTGTTTGTAAAAATAGAAGGCAAAATAAGGTAAAATTATTTAAGGTATGGTAACATAAAGTTTGATAAAGTAAGGTTAATAATTTAACCATGTCTTGTTTGGATAAAAAAAAAAAAGTAAGATAAAGTATGATTTGTAGTTTCCTTTGTTTAGTTAAAAGGGAAAGTTTAATGTATATTTTATATTTAAATTACCAAAATACTTTACAAATATGAAAATTTAAGAAGATAACTAAACAATAATTATAAAAATAAAATAAAGATAGGAAATCAAAATAGTTTGAAAAAAAAAAAAAAGAACAACCCTCCTCAACCCACCAAATTGTAGGCTTGAGAAAATGGAGGTTTTAGATGATTTTTAAACCTTTCAAAAACCTTACCTATCATGAGAATTAGTTTCTCAAATAGGATGTGAGGGTTTTTTTAATCTTAAAAAAAGTTGTCAACCCTTCAAAACTCCAATCCTTGGAGAATTTTCTCATTTCTTTGTTTACGTTTGGATTTTCTATTATTATATATTTTTAATTAAATTTTAAAAATAATTATATTAAATTATAAAATAAAAATATTTTAAAGTGTAAACTAATATATAAACAACAAAATATATAATTATTGATATAAAATACATGTATATATACAATATATAAATATACATCTAATAAATAAAAAATAATAATACACACACAAAGATAGATATATATATATATATATATATATATATATATATATATATATATATTGTATCTGGAGAGAGAGGTGTTATAGAGAGACCGCACTCTCAGTGATGAAAACACACAGAGAGGGGTCTCGCGAAATGTTGGG
>CATIWR010673871.1:0-11039 GCA_949677035.1 Omphalea diandra | reverse complement strand
TGAAAATGATATATTGTAATGTTTAAAAATTAGGACTAAAATTATAAATTAATATAAAATTTTAGATTTTTCACATTCTTGGACAATTTTAAAAAAAAATATATTTTTTCAGTAATATTGCAA
The DNA here is from genome assembly GCA_949677035.1 of Omphalea diandra. Classification (NCBI taxonomy): domain Eukaryota; kingdom Viridiplantae; phylum Streptophyta; class Magnoliopsida; order Malpighiales; family Euphorbiaceae; genus Omphalea; species Omphalea diandra. The sequence continues at coordinate 10,916 of CATIWR010673871.1, read as the reverse complement.
TTTGAATTTTATTTAGTTAATATATATGGTCGAAATAAGAGAAAAAAAATAAATTAAAAGTTCTTTAACACTTTTAAGACTCACAATTATAATTTTTATCTTTAAATATTTAAATTAATTTTAATTTATCAAATTAATTTTTAAATATAAATTGTAAAATATATCATCGATAATACATGTAATTTGAAACTTGTTTGGTTGATATAGAATCTCTTTTATCAATATATACATATTTAAATAAATTTAAGGTGATATTGACCTACATAAGGTTTAAAGAAGTTTAGAACTTATAGAATAATAAATTATTAATATCCTAAACTTATCCAATTCTTTTACTTATAATAAATTATTAATAATTAAAATGATTTTAGAATAGTTCTAGAGTCTTTTTAAAATGAGTGATTTCAAAAAATTTTATGTCATATTTGAAAAACATTTTCTATATTCATTAAAATTAAAATTTATTAAATATATAAATTAAAACCAATTATTCAACTTTCAATATTGGATATTAATTACTACTAAAGATTAAATGTGTCATAATTGATATAATAATAAATATAAAAATATATATTTCATAATTAATTTAATTTTAGTTTTTATTAATATATGTTATAAAAATAGAATATTTTTAGAAATTTAAAATAAAATATAATTATTAAAAGTTTTAAAAGAAATTTAAAATAATTTATTGAGTAAAAAGAGTTAATTTTATCTTTATATATATATGTGTGTGTGTGTGTGTAATTCCCAACAATACGATTAGATGGATTAGCTTGTATATTAGTTAAAAATTTCATATTAATTCGCATAAAATTGTTAGACTTTCTTATCTTCTATTTCTTTTCTCTCACTTTTTAACAGACTAATTATTTTTCAATAATTGCTGGAAGCAATCATTAGGAGTGAACGATCTTGTTGATTCAGTAACTAATCAAAATCAAATTGAACAAATTATGTATAAAATCACCCTGAGTTGAACTAAATATTATATAAAATCAAATCAAACCGACAAATGTAAAGTTTAGTTTAGTTAATTCGATTTTAAATCACAATTTAGTCGCTATTCATGCTTCATTCAAAGAAAAACCTAATAAAAAAAAGGCAAAACAAACCCAAAAATAGTTGCAACACAAACAAATTGACGCTGAATTTAGCTGCTGCAATGAGTATGCCTGATAGTGGTCTAAGGTTATGTAGATATGAGATAGGATCACTACTTGGAAATATAAGCTTAACAAAACATAACATCCAAATAATTGGGCTTTCGTTTCAGTTAAATAAGAACCAACTCAAAATACTTAATAAAGATAAAAATAAAATAAAATATGTCAATAGAAAACAATTGAGACTTATCCTTAGAACTCATATAAAAAAAAAAGGACAGCAGAAAAAATCTCCAAAATCTTTACTAGCAAAATCTCATAAAAACTTCTACCAAGATTAGATTAAAGCCGAAAAAGAGTATGGATGTTAGATCTCAAAGCATATAAATGAGTAAGAGTGTCAAAAAGTCAACGGATCGTGTTCTTGTCGCGTTAATTCACTAGGTGACGTGATTAGATCAACAAGAACATAACCTAGTTATTAATTGTGCAATGATATATTAACTCTAATATGATATGAAATTTAAATGTGTTACACGAATTTGAGACATGTAATTCATTGATTTAATTAGTTTAATATAATCTATTTACTTAATTGGTTTTTTGTGATCCGTTTATTTAATTGAATCATATCTAGTCACAGAACCTTATATGGATCATTTAATCTATATAAATTTATTTATGATCATATGTTTTTCAAGGTTCAAAACAAACATCAAGATTGATATAGTACCAAAGTTCAAATACTCCTGCCAATAAATACAAATATATAAAAATTTCAAATAAATATCATTTAAATTCTTTTAAATAAATACAAGAACATAAAAATGTTTAGATACTATATTTGAATGATCATCTTAACTTTAGCATTACACATAAATTATGTAGAATATAAATGAATTGTATTAGGTTGACATGATCCAACAAGACATGTGAAATTAAATGGATTGCAATGCATTCGCATGTCAATCTGTTGTACGATCCATTTCAAGTTATGACATAAATAGATCAATCTATTTATGACATTTACCTACTAAAACTCATTATTAACTCATTAATTTTACGCATTTCGCAAATCATATTGATCCATTTTAACACCTTTTAGAGCATCTTTAATGGACTTCTTACTTAAACCAACCTATTTATTATGAAGAGTCATACAATAAAAAGGAACTTCAACAATCTTTTTATCTCTAAATTATAAATTAAAGAGTGAGTTTGGCTCTCTATATCTATAGAGCCAAAATTGACTCATTATTCTAATAATAATAATATATCATCTAATTTTTAAGATATATATTAATAACTTATTGATAAATGTTCTTCTTTTCATTAACTATATTGGATAAAGTGAAATAAGGACATTAAATATTTATTAGATAAAAAGAAAAGGTGGAAAAAATTAAGACATTAAATATTTATTGGATAAAGTGGAATAAATACTTCTTTCATTTCTATATAATTGACCATTTAGGAGATTTCATTAGGATTATGAAACTGTTAATTAGCCTTAAATTTAGGAAAAATGAGTAATTATGACTAAATTACTCTTGATTTTGAATTAAATTACTTTAAAAATCTACAAAACATTAATAATTTTGGATTGATAAATATAAGGGAAAAATTGAGAAAAAAATTTAAATTTTATTAATTGTATAAAAATGATAAATAAATGAAATTTTAGGTTTTCTTTAAATGATCAGTTATAAAACAACGGAGGGAGTATCAAAATATAGAAAGTTCATTAAACTTTATAAAAATGTTCTACTCTTTATATTTAAATATCAATAAAAATGTTTTTTTATCACATAAAAAGTACTCTTTAAAATAAAGAGTCCATTAGGGATGCTCTTACAAAATAGCCATATCAACAAAAATTCAAAAATACCACACGAGACAAGGATCATTTTCCCTACAAAAACAACATCAAAACAAAATTGTGATTAAGATAGCTCGTAAATTAAAAGAAAAAGAAAAAGAGAAAGGAAAATAAAAGAAACAAAAATAAAGAGAAAGTGAAAAAATTATATTAGAAAGAATAAATGAAAAAAATAAAGAAATAAGAACTAGAAAGTGAAGAAAGAAAGGGAGAAGTGGACAATGGTTCAAAATATCAAATGAGGGCATGTGGTAGTTAGGGTTAGTTTGAACAAGTCCAGAGTCTTTGAAGGGAAATCTATTACGCCTCACCAAACCATTACAATAGGATTGCAGCTCCTCCAGGGCTATACTTGCGGGCTCGAAAACTGCCCAACTGATTAACCATCACGAGTTTAGTTATAGAAAGCTCCACATGCATGCACGGTTAAAATGAACAATTGATGCAAAAAACTTTGGAGGGGAGGGTCTTGGGTTAGGAGTGCTTCATATTCTGTTAATTACAAAAAATATTCGAAAACATTCTACATTATAAAAAATTCATTCTTATCAATTTGCATTTGAAGAGTTTCATTAATTAGTCCATAAATAGTCAGTGACAAACTATGGGATAGGACAAAACTTAAGAATGGTATTGTTAGATGACTTCATAATCATGAGCACTAGTCGTCTTCTTTCTTTATTTATTTTCTCAAAACTCTTTTTTCTTTGTTCATTCTTTGAGGTTACTGCCGACTAAATTGCTAACAGTAATCCATAATTTCATAATTTTTTTATTAATTTACCTATTTTTTATGTCAGTAAATACAAATTTATATTTATTTTAATAGATTGTTATAGTTATATTTATTTATTTTGTAACTCTAATGAGAGTTTTTAATTTTTTTTTTCATGGAAGTATGATTCTCTTATACAAAGGTCATTATTATCTCTTTTTATGGGATTGATTAATATCTTATAATAATTGCACTGGACTAGTTTAAAAATAAAAATATTGAGTTGAAGCTTATTATAGCCATCGAGTTGAGCGTGTTTCCTACTGTTATGTAAATTTCAATACTTTATCAATATGGTACTCATTTTAATGTTTCCATTTGCAATATAGTACAAGAGAAAATCATCAATTTTCTAATCATATTTAACATATTTGATGTTAATATAATTTGTTATGTATTGTAAGCTTTAATTTTTTTATATGTATTTATAATCTTGTATTTAATATTTTATAGATTGAGAATTGTTATTGTCTATCTAACAAAAGAATTGTTAGCAACTTAGATAATGAGCAAATCTCTCTAGAGGTGCAGTTACTCATTGTCTGAAATGCTCTACCTTAAGATTGAGAGGAGGTTTTAAAAAAGGACCAATCCATTAGCTATAGCGAAAGAGAATGCCTCATAGCTAGAAACCCGATATGGTGTGCCATATTTAACTAGGTTGTATTTCAATTTTCAATATCAGATGAAATAATTTCTAGCATTTTATCTATTACACGAAAAAAAATCCTTTTATTCTTTTGTTTCGTTAAATTAATACAAAATACTAATAATATCCTTCAACGTTGGATCAATTATTAATTTTTTATTAAATTGATGTTAAATATGAATAATACCTTTCAATTCATCTCAAGTTTTATTTTATATTGATCTTTATCAAAAAAACCAAAAAAAAAAATCTGAAATGCCAAAAACCACCAATAATTATGAAAAGGGCTAAATATGCACAATTCAATCAACCCATATACTTCCTTAATCAAACATCAAGCAAAACACATTATTAACAATCCATAAAGAAATATTAGATCTTCTCAGTTTGAAATTAAAGAAAAATCAAATAGTTTCTTTAATATTATCAAAAGATTAATCTGTCTATAAGTATTATCAATAATCAAACAAAACAAGATAGATTTTTGGAATAAATTTTTCCTTTGGTTAACATTTAACCAATAATCAAACAAAAAAAAAAAAAGGTTTAAAAACAAGGTGCAAGGCTCATTTTCTGCAAATTTGAAAAACAAGAAATTGATGGCATCCATGTACAGATGCCCACGTATCTGTACTTTCGTTTCTCTTCTTGTCGTTAATTCAAGGAACATATGATGGTATGCCCACGTATCTGTACTTTCGTTTCTCTTCTTGTCGTTAATTCAAGGAACATATGATGGTATTGCGTCTCATAATTATATTTAACTGATTTTTCTTTTGACAATTTTATTGTTGGAATAGATAAGTAAAGTGAATGAAAATTTCAAAGAAAATCAATTAATAGCGTTAATAATATGTATTTTAAAATTAAAGATAAATTCGATGTAGTAAAATATTTTACTAAGCAGGATCGTATTAAATAATAGAACTTAAATAAAAAGTATAAATTGATTCAAGAAAATATTAAAATTGAATAAAAAAATAATGATGTTTTGTACCTGATGTGGCAGTTGAATAGAAATTAATTTTTATAAATGTGAGACAGAAATCAGTATTTGACATCGTTAAATGCAATATTTTAAAATCGGGCTGGGATCCAATTAATAGTTATTTGGTTGTTGTCAGTTTAGTTAATTCGATCGGTTTGACTAGTCTAATTTAATATGATAATTTTTTATTTTTTTAAATATATAAATAATATTTTAAAATATATAATATGATAAAATAATAAAAATTATTTTTAAAATTTAATTTTTAAGTAAAATAGTATATTCTTGTGAATTTTTAATTTATTTACAAAATGATATAGTTTTAAATTGAACTGATTTGATTTAATTTTTTATTTTTGATTTTGATCGATTTTTTCACTTTGATTATTTTTTTGGATTTGACCGATTTTTTAAGTGACTGATTTTTAATATTAAATTAAACTGAACCAATAGTAAATTTTAGATTTTATTAGTTTGATTGACTTATCAGTCCGATTTTAAAAATATAAGTTAAATGGTATTTCGGTCATTCTTTTAAAATAGTATTTTTGGTGTTTTTGAACCAGATTTGGATGAAAAATAGGTGAATGATTCAAAGGAATAACCTTTATCTGTGATGTTCAACATCGTTCGACTAAATTTCGTGGTTTTGGTGTTCAAATTATATTTTTGCTTTTTTAGAAAGTTTTATAATTTAATAAATTCCTGTAAAAAATTCAATGTTAGGAACCATTTTGATTTATTTTTTTAATATGTATTTTCTAGAGTTAGCATTAATAGAAATATTGCAGAAAATAGAAATTTTTATTTTAATTAAATTAAGTCATGTTTAGGATAGAATTCACTTTGACAATTATCGGAGACAGTTTTGTATTTAAATAAAAATATTAGAGAAAATCTCTTTTTTGTTTTCTAAATTTTGATATTTTTTTGAGAATTAACGAAATTTTTGTTTTCTAAATTTTATATTTTTGAGAATTAACTAAATTTTGATATCTATTTTTATGATATTCTTGTGCAAATTAATAGGATTGTAAAATATTATTTGTGAATTTTTTACGAATTTTCTTTCTTAGAGTTTCTGCTATATCAGTAGTACCTACTTTGCAAACAAAGAAAAAAATAAAAAATAAAATTATGTCTTAGGACAATGAACAAAATGATCAACAATTGAATTTTGGCCTAGATAATTTTAGGCCATTTCATTTTTTTTTAAGTTCAATTTACTTTACTTTTTCCCTAATCGACTTATCCAAATACACACCTTCAGTTTTTTTAGTTGAGAAAATGTTAAAACTAAAGGGATTTTAACTCTTAGGCTCTGTTTGACATGTGAAAACTAGATTATAATCTAAATTATAATTTAATTTGATTATTAATATAAACTAGTTTGACCAACAAACTTTATTTAGTAAACTAGATTATTTAAAAAAATATATAGATTATAATCTCTTTTAAAAAATAAAAGTTAGGAGAATAAACGTCTAACTAAAAAACTATTATATTATGAGTTCTTTTTCATTTTACTCTTACTTTATATTATTTTACATTTTTCAGCTACTTTTCAATTATTTTTATCAAATATTTTCGCATCAATTAACTAAACTGACAACTATCAAATTTTTAGCTATTAGATTATCAGCTATAAAAAGAGTTATCGGCTAGTAGTTAAATTATCGGTTAATAAATAGATTATCAGCTAGTAATTAGATTATCAGCTATTTTTTCCAAACAAAAACTTATTCAATAGAAAAGAAGTGCATTGTTCTAATTCGAGTATATATGCTTACATGTGCAATATGGAAACTATAGTCATGAGATGAGAGCTGATCTAATTGCTATATGACCCTAACCACATTAATAATCATTGATAGATTGAAATTCGAAAGCAGTCTTTTAAATAATATCATTTTGCCATTATATTCATTAATGCCCAATTGCGAAAATAATAAGTAATAAAAACAAAGCAAGCCTTTCCAAAATCAAATAATAAATTTGAGAAAACATGATCAATTATATTTGAAGGAGCTTTTATTTTAGTAATTATTAATTAGTACAACAATAAAACCATATAAATTAATAGCCTTGGGATCAAACATATCTATTAATATGCGAAATATTAATTAATTGATAAATTAATACGTTATTATTTTATAGGAATAAGTATATTTTGTATACAAGACAGATGAAAATTGAAAATGATAAATTCATTTTAGAATCCATTTTATGAGAAAAAGAAACACTCAAAGTAATAATAATGTTGAATAATTTTTTCTTGAAGTACAATACTAGCTCACCAAGTTATTTCACCACATCATAAAAAGTTAAAAATGTGATAATATTTGATGGAAATTAAAAGAAAAAAAAGCAATACTTAACTTATATTTAAAGAAAACATGATAATCATATTACATATGTTAGTGCATTAAAAAATTACTAATTTATATATTAGATAGACTTTCAAGGATTTTTCTATAGTGTAAATTTAATGAATTATTAATTTAGCATATTAGTATTAAATTGGGAGCAACAAGGAAAAATTAAAGAGTTGTCAACCTAAAGAATTGAAAAAATCTAAATAAAATAATTGAAAAATCTTAATCCTCACATAAATTTCTAAATAATTTCACCTTCGCGTCTTTTAACTTCATACATATTTCTAATAATCTCAACTTCACATCTTTAATTTGGTAGTATTAGAGTTGTCAACGCAAAGAATTGAAAAAATCTAAATAAAAGTCAAATTTAAAAAAAAAAAATCAAGAAAATCTGAAATCATAGTTATAATTAACAGATTAAATTAGAGATTAAAATATTGAATTTTGGAACCGCTTTTTTTTCCTAATAAAATTGCCATTATTTTATCCAATTATCTCACGATAAATTGGTCATAGCGCTCGAAGAGAAGTTGAGTGAGGAGAAAATGGCAACACCCTGTTGCTCAAATCAACAGATACAGAACAGAAGTGTCAATGCCGTTCTCTGAAATCTAAATGCAATCAATAATATTTCTTGTCATTTTCCGATTTGATACTAAGTAAGAAGAATTTTTTTTTAAGGCCTATTTTGCTATTTTCATGCTTTATGATCTCTGAACAAGTAAAACACAATTATTCAAATCTTTCTATGAAATAAAATATATTAGAAATAAATTAATGAAGTTTTATTGAATATAAATTGAAATATATTTTTTTGTAAGAACCCTTTCCCATATAATAAATGGACGCCTTATTGGATCAATCAAAAGAATAAATAAATAAATAAAAGGGTTTTCTAAATTATACATATATAAATAAAATCATTAGGTTTGATATATAGAGATGGTAATTATTTATTGAATTCAAAATTTTGATTTGAATATGCTAAAAAAAAGTGATCTAACTTTAGAACAATTCAAAATTTTTTAATATAACTCATTAAAGTTTAATCTAAAACAATACGAATATAACTTAAATTAAATTATTGAATTTGTTTTAAAAGATTTAAAAACTTAAAATACTATGTATATTATGCTAAAAATTAAAATTTTCAAGGAGTTCTATATTTGATTTAACTAGAATAAAAAAACTAACACAATATTTATTCAAACTCCATTTTGCTCTTTGACTTAATAGCTTACTTGAATCTGTTCACAATTTGTATTGATTCAATTAAAATTACAAAAAAAAAAAAAAAAGACACTATATTTTAAACTCGAAATAATTACACCTTGACATATGATTCGTTTATCTCATCAACTTTTATCCAAATAAATATGATATTTAGAATAGTTAGTACTTATTCACAAAACATAAATAACCCTAATATATACACCAGTGAGATATCAATAGATATTGACTTTAAAAATTAGAAAAATATTTATCTTTTATTGTTTTGTGTTTAAATTTATTTAAGAATTATAAAAAAATAAATTTTCATAAATTTATTACGAAAAGAAATTATTATAAATTATTAATAAATCCTTATCCAGAGGAGGCATAGATGATGCTTAATTCAAATGCCGACCCACCTATATGTATTCAGCTGCTGAGTTGACCAGTTGTGCCAGTGGGTATTTAACATGTATCGCTGAGCTAGTGAGTAGGAATTAGAAGTTCAAGCTGTTACTTCTTTCTACTGGAAACTATTACTTTAATTCTTTCTACTTAATTTTCTTTTTCTTTCTAATATTATTCCTGTTCAAGCTAACCATGTCTGACCGCCCACCATCAGGATTTTGGATTTCTTCAAATCTTTTATTATTATTATTATTATTATTAAAGCAGACTAAATTCTCTCTGGTGATGATATTTTTTTAAAGAGGTTCTCATATGATATATTTTTAAATTTTTTTTATCTTTTTTATATATTTTATATTATCAATTGTTATTTATGATGTATTCATAATCCTTGTAAGCATAGTTTAATGTTTAATATGTCATCGAAAAATGATTAATACGATATAAGGTTTATTATATAATAAAATATTAATATCAATTCAAATATTTGATGATTTAATTAATCATTATTAAAATTATTTTTTAATTATAATAATAAATTATCACCCTTGCTAAATAATTCACTAAAATAAAAAGATCAAAACATTAAAAAAAAAAATTACGGCCATTTAATACATCAACATCAAAGATAAAAACAATTGCAAAAATACTGCATCCAATCAAATAATTCTAATTTTGTTATTTTCTGTATTTAACACTATTCTTTTTCTTCTTCTTCCTCCTCCTCATCCTCTTGTCTTTCTCACATCAAATTAAATTCTCATATTCCCCCTTTATATATCTTTCTCTATTTTTACATCATCAAAAAATTATCATAAATATTAAAAATAAAATATGAAAATAAACTCATTTTTTCACATACAATTATAGATTTGCAGATATATTTTAAAGAGAGAAAATCTTTCATTATATATATTTTCTCACTCTAAAACATATTTAATATTATTTTTAATGTTTATTTTATTGTTTAGAATAAAATCATGATTTTTGATATATTGATGAAAAATAATTAAAAATAAATATATTTGAACTCAAAATCAATTATAAAAAAGAGAAAATATCGAGTTGTTGGACGTTGAAGTTGATATTTACGTTTAGTTCCTTTTACATAGTAAAATATTTACAAATAGTTTATTATTGACTTATATATAGTTTATGAAAATTTTCAATATGGTTTATATCTGCATAATAGTGAAAACATAGAAATATAGATTTGTCCTTTTTTAAAAAATCGAATATACATATTTTTTAAAAAAAAAATAATGGAGAGTATACTTTTCTTGACCTGAAATAGATACGAGTCTTGATCACTGGGATAAAAAGATTAATACTAAGGACATAATTTTTATAAATATATTAATTCAATATAAATAAATTTATTTAAACAAATCCCAAAAAAGGAACATATTAAACAAAATTTAATATACAATATTTTGTGTCAAGGTCATAAAATATATAGTGTATCAACCGCGCATAGGTAGTCTTTTAACTTTTATATATATATATATATATATATATATA
>CATIWR010673619.1:0-14908 GCA_949677035.1 Omphalea diandra | reverse complement strand
CAAAAAAACAAAAACACAATTTCAATATCTTTAGAGTCGCTAGACACAAAAAACAAACACACACACACACACACAAAAATATATATATAATATATATATATATATATATATATATATATATATATATATATATATATATATATATATATATTGTGAATGCTAGGGAGAGAATGTTGTAAATGCTTGAAGAACATTTGATGCTAAGGTGTTGGTCTAACTCCGCTACTTTGAATGATGTATTTTGAATGATAACAAAATAATGACCAAACCCTGAGAAGTTCTAATGTTTGTATTTTAGTGTTTTTGTTTAAGTGTTGTAGCCTGATCCTTCCAACGAGCATTGGACATTTGCAACATGTGTTGGACCATTCAACGGGCATTGAAGATGAATAATGGGCATTGAATAAATGCTACAAATAGCAACATTCGTTTAGACCTCACAACGGGTGTTGTCCCTTTGCAACGGGCATTGGAGAAGTGCTTTAGGTTGAGTTGTACTGGACCTCGCCACAAGCATTGAAGTTTAGCAACAGGCGTTGATCTGGCCTAGCAACAATCATTGGAAAAGTGGCCTAAAATGTGTTAAACTTTATAGACCAACCAATGGGAGTTGACAAATGCACAACGGACATTGAGATGTCTGCAACAGGCATTGTGAGATCTCCAACATGTGTTGAAAGATGTATGCAATTGTTGAAAAACATAGCACCAAGTTCAAGTTTTCTGAAAATGAACAACAAACATTGTTCATACTCTAATGGACATTGAAGTTGAGAATAATGACCATGGAAAGATTGACAACATGCATTGAAGCTAGCTGTTACAACATCAATAGGTGTTGTCACCTTTAAAAGCTAGTTTTGAAGAAAAACTTTCAGACCTAACTTCAAGTACTCTAATGGCTAGTTTTGTAATTTGGCTATATAAAGGAGTGTTTTTGAAGACTAGAAAAGGTTAGAGACTTTGAAGAATTTTTGTAATCAACTAGAGAACATCTAGCAAGTTCTTTGTGCAAACCTTTAGGTGTTGTTTTGTATTTAGGTCAAGTGAGGATTGTTTTTGTTACTATTTTGAGAGTAGGTTTTCTTGAGCATTAAAAGTGTATTTGTTGACTAATTGAGAGTTATTGATACTGTTTGAATCAATCATTACTAGTAGTTGTAAAAGTTGGTATTGTGCCTAGAAAAATACCAAGGGAAAGGTTATCCTTATACCTATAAAAAGAAAGATTCTTCCTTAACCTGAAAAAGGAAAAATTTTATTCTTGAGCTTGGAAAAAAAATAGAAAGGCCTAAATGGAAGCTTAAGGAGTAGAGTAAGCACATTGTTAAACCACTATAAATCTCTGTGTTAATTGTGTCATTGCTTTTTATCTTTTTGTGTGTTTGTGTTTTTATTTACAACTCAATTCACACTCCTTTCTTTTAAGTTGCCTCATCTACCACTCATTCCAACAATATATATATATATATATATATATATATATATATATATAGACACACACACACACAACTATATAGTATAATATATATTGCTACATATACCATATAACTTATATAGTGTATATATAATTTAGAAAATTATCTATCAATCAATTTTACCTACTTGTAATTTTTACTTTTGTAAAAGATATAAGCAAATAAATAATTTTATAAAATAATACGTTATACAAAGTTTGTAATGATATTTTATATACATACAATGAGTTTATATATAAAAATAAATTATTTTTCAAAATTGAATAAGAAAAGCTTGCCTTCTTCTCTGCAAAGGGAGAAGCCTTTCTCCGTTACATGAATGGTAGTTAGCAAATTAGCTAAGAAGACAACTAGTTATTTTCTTTTTTCAATTGAGTCTTAATTGGATTAAATTAGATAATAATTTGAATCTTCTCAAATTGAGTTTGGTTGTTGTTCTACTAAACAAGTGCAATAAGCTTGAAGTGCTTTTTAGGCTCTATTTAAAATAAATTATGTAAAAAAAATTATTAATAAAATTTTTTAATTTTAATGATAGAATTTTAATGTTTAAAGAATTTTAATTAAATTTTATTATTTGAAATAAATTTATAATTTTAAAATTATTTTATATTGGTAAATACTCTTTTTTTTATTTAAAACAAATATAGATCAATTTAAATTATAAAATTAGTAGAGTATTTGTTAAAAAAGTTTTTAATTAAAATGAATTTCTCAAAATCTTATAATTTTTTACTTAATTTGACTTTCTTATCAAATCATTTATTTTAAAATGAAAATTTGAATTATTTTATATATAGATTTTTCAAATAAAAAAATATGAACAAAAATATCTCCACTCTAACCAATGAGTAGATGAATATGTAGCTCAGAATTTGCTGTGAACATTACAATATCCGGAACCATCATACAGAGTCTATGGACTCGTCATTCCTTGGAATTATGTTGGAAAAGTATACATGCCTATAATGGTCATGGAAATGTTACAAAATTATTGTTCATGCTCAGAACCTTCAGATTAAGGGTTGGCAGCTAAAAACGTCAAGATGGCCAGGAGCTCTACAGTACAACAAACTGTGGCTTGGAGATGATGGCATTTCTAAATTGACAACAGAAGTTCTCGTAAGCTTTCAAGAAAAACACATGCCAAAGATGTAGACTTGAGAGGTCTTCATCGCAAATTTCTGAAGTTAAAACAATAACATATTCATCAACATCTTTGAATGGCTGGAACTTGCAATAGAGTTCCTCATGTAAGCTAAATTCTCCACTGTCAATCTATCACCATCTCATTAACATGATCTGTAATTATCTCAGAGAAAGAACAGCACTAAGAATCTTTTCTTTGAAAGCTAAAACAATAGTAATGGAGAGGATAGATACTAGAGAGAGCATTAGAATTACTAATATAAACAGGCTTAATAATTATAATTGTAAAATTGCATCTCATGTATGTTCAGATTGTTTATATCCAGTATTCAGAATCTTTCCCCACAGTGGAGGGAGACATCGATACAGGGAAGAGGATTTGAATTAATAATTAAGCAGACTCATTAACTACAATTGTAAAATTGCACTTCATATACGTTCAGCCCCCCATTCCATTTGATGCCGAGTATCGCACTTTAAACAATTCTTAAATAGTTGATCTACCAAAAATGGAAGTAGCATAATAGCATACAACCCATTTGCTTACCAGTTTGCTAAGCAATTCCTGTTATCAATTTTTCCCGCTGATCAAATTTTTTGACCTTTACAATTCCAAACAGAACCTGAAAGCTGAAGAATGCACAAAAGGCATATGCTACAATGGCTGGTACCTGAGGAAGATAATGATCAAATTTAAAACAAAAAGTACCAATAAAAGACTAAGCATAACACTGCAAACTGTAGCGGATAGCTTACTCGAACAGAATTGAGATACAAAATTGTTGCAAGGTTTATTAAACTTCCAGCAGCTACTGCCTGTTGATTGTCAAAGGTTTACATAATCAGAGCAAATATCCAGGGCCATAAAAGCATGTTTAAACTTTTCTCAAGGTATGTGAAAGAGTAACAAAATAAATCATGATCACATGCAATGCAGACAAAATCATATTGTTTGTGCTTCATTTTAAACATGAGGAAGCAGGCATGCAAGCATATTGACTTCTAAAAGTCTAGACATGTAAACACAACCATAGACATTTGCTTGACAATTTGGGATTTTTTATTACATGTAATAATAATCAACGCATTCCTAGCATCTAGAAGCAGCAATATATGGTGAAATTGATGAAGAGATAATCTAGTTATTTTTGTGACAGAGATTCATAAAAGCCAAGGAAAAAAACACAAAAAACGGGAGGGGAATTCCCTGTTATTATTCATGCAAGTTCTAGATGCAAATGTAAGTAATTGTCATGTCCTCAGGAATTAACTTACAAAATTTCAACAGTATAAGTCTGTACTTGGAAATATACATAGAGAAATCCTTCTTATTGAGTTTCAAAAGTGGACCAGCCAGAAATCACAAAAATACATTTTAACACATAAATTTGAAGACTTGTGTACAATCATGAGAAAACCACATGCTAAAATGTACAGCAATTATAACTGCAAATGCCATCCCCCTCTTTCTACCCTCCAAAACATCAAATCCACCGTTGGATAAAATCTATCTATGCTCTTCAAACAGGAAAACCACCCAATCAAACAGACATAACGAGGTTAAATTAATTTGGGCTCTGAGAACGTGGAGAATTAGAGCTTTATTTTGATTTTGTTGAAGTTCCAATTAACTGAAAGCCAACTATTGAGATGCTAATTTTTATTGAAATGAGAGAACGAAAGCCAACTTTGACATCCCAAGAAAATGTGTATATGCTGATTAGACAACCTGGTAACCAAACATCAATAAAAAGAGAAGGAAGCTATTTAAAACCTTCTAAACCAAGCAATTAAACACCATCTTTACTCAAAGAAATACATCCATGTGATGACTCATATTTTCAATGAAACCTCAAAGAAAGATGAATATATTTTGGTAACTGAAACCCTGATGGCTTTTAAGCCAGATAAACTTACACTCCCTACTGTCTTCTGAACAGCAGCAACACGCTGGAATGCCCGTTCAGACTCCAGAGTTCTAACTCGAAGCTTTAAATCACCTTGCTCCTGCAAAATATTCTTAACCCAGAATCAACAGGATATCTACAGTACATAATTACTAAAGCCCCTTGAATTTATATTTCAGTTACAGCAAGGATTCCATAGTCCTACCAATCGTATGATTGTTTCAGCAATCTTTTCAACTCTATCAGCCTGTCTAAATAAATTGTAGAATGCTTGAGATTGCCTGTCCCATCTCTTTCTGAGGTCCTGAAATATTTGCAGATTGACTAAAAATGAGACTCAATCATCTCTATTACATAACAGAGGAGAATTAAGGTAGCTTATTTTATGCCACATTCAAGACAACTTCAACTATAAAAATTAAAGTTAAAAGAAGATTTTACCTTCAAGAGAACTTCAACTCCAGCTTCTCGAAACCTTAGCAACTCAAGTGCATAACTACACAGGTAAAACATGCAGAAAAATCAGAAACATCAAATGCATAGAAAACAAAAATTTCAGATGAAATTTATTTTTTGCAATAAATTGAGAGACTTGATGGCGCTTACGGTTTGGCAATCTCTGTAATATCAAATCGTGGGTCAAGACCTTTCCCAATGCCATCCAATACTGCAGAAAAAATAAATCACGGATCAGAGTGGCACATAGCATCATAAAGATAATAAATCTAAAAAATTATATTACAAGACCTGAAAATGCTCTAACAACAAATGTGAATGTGGCAGGAAATCGAAAAGGTTGATCTGCTGCAATGGCTAATAAATCCTCCCCTGTTAAGAGAATCACACATATATCAATTATATTTAAATATTCCCAAAATCAAGAGAAAATATAATAGAAAAACAGGACAAATAAATTCTGAGCTATGAATTCAAACATACAACCACAGCCTTGCTAAACCTAAGATTTGAGAATCCCAGAATTGGAAAATGGAACTTAAAATCCAAGCATTAAGGACAACTTGACAGAAGAGGTCTTAGTAACAAACATGTAATTTTAACCTAAGATACCAACAGAATAGGAGCTGCTCTGACAACATTTATAAAATGTTGCACCAAAAATTTGTTAAAAACAGATCACCAGGCATGATCATTCATTACCATTCTATGAATTTAGTGAAGAAGCATAAAAGACCTATTCAAATGTAGAATTACACCATGTAAATTACCAATTGCAGCCAGGCGTTGCTTCTTCTTCTCTATCCTTTCCTCTTTGCTCAATGGCTTTTTAAATCCAAGTTCTGCTGTGGCCATCTCTCTCTCTCTCCTTTGAGCAGCAAGACGCTCCTCAAAACTGCCAAATTTTGAAGTTAGAATTTTATGGTTGCAATTATTTTTTTAGTAAAATGCACCTACTTTGGTAGCTTTTCCAAATGTTTTAATGTTCCTACTAGACAGCACAATGACAATACCAAATACCAAAGAAAAATGTGGGCCTTTCATGATTCTTACTGCAGATAATTTGTAATAAGACCAGTATAATGCTACTGGGAAAAAGGAATAGCTATATTATAGATCATAGGAAGTTTATAAGTCCCAGCTATCACAAAAAGATTTGTATCTGAAGGAACAATGATAGTATAGAGAATTTTTTGAAAAAATATTTTCCTATCCAGCACAATTTCAGATTACTGCTATGAAAGCCTATGAGTCTATTTAGATTTGGTAGTAGAATGACAGCTGGACAAATACAATCAGCCCTATCCTTCCCTTTAATATTATTTTCATGTTGAGATTGATACAGTTACCACCCAGCACCCAAATCAGCACTTTGAGTGTGATCCACTTGCTACCAATAACGACACTTAAGACATAAAATTTAGGAAATTTCTTATAAATATAACAATAGTAAAGAAAATTATTATGTTTTATTTAAAGTACCTATTAAGGAAGAATTGTGCAGTTCGTCTGACAGCTGTCATGTCTCCAGTAGGCACCAGGACGCCCATTTGAATCATTGCCTGAAGGACCTACACTAACACAGATGCAAGTATTGTTACATAATCAAATCTAACCAAGCAAGCCATAATATCATCAACATTATTACCATAAGAGTGACAATCAAGACATATAGCTTGACTGCTGAAAAATAATATACTCACCTTATCAGGATCCTTCTCATACATTCCATAAAATGCTTCCAACAACCCTTCTCTAATGTTTGGACTAATACTGCAGCATCCCAAGATAGAAGACAGTCAATAGTCAGTACATACAACTTAGCAAACAGGCCTAGTTAAAAATAATTATTGCAGACAGCCTAGGGAGGATCAGAAAATACCATCCCATCATTCCAAAATCATAAAATATCAACCTTCCACCGTTGACATCATCTACAGCAATATTTCCTGGATGCTGCAGAGGAAAATAAAAAATGTTGTCACTATAGATGGTTGAAGAACTAATAAGACATTAATAATGAAGAAATGCACAGGCCACATCTTCAATGCCTGATATGAAAAATTAGTGTGCACACATGGAAGATTAAAGAAACTTATTGGATGTTGCATATTGCAGGTATAATGGGATTCTTTTTCATCTTAGCTACGTGGAGTTTGCACTATATGTTTGGAAATATTCAAAAAAAGCAACCACTTAAATTCAGCCTTCTTGAGCTACGCATGCATTGGCACAACCACATAAATAATGAACCTTAAATATTTCAGAGGCTGCCATATCAAATAAGCCTAACCAATTTTTGATTCACAATTCTAAGGTTCGATGAAGACTCAAATACTGAACTTTAAAAATTTGGGAGGGTTCTACTTCAAATAAAGTGGATACCAACCTTGACAAAGAAATGCTTTTCAGTATGTTTATATATTTGGGAATTTGAAACAAAATGCAATTTGAATTTGATACTCATTTTGTTGTTCATTTTACAAAATTCCTTAGGTAGATTCACTGAATCAAGATTAGGCTCATTTATCTTGGCAGAGATTTGTTTGATACCAAACATGAAATATATAGCCCAAATGAGTAAATATTCCCTACAAACTAGTTATATAGTAGTAGAGTTCCATTTTCTTTTTGACAAGCTCAAATACTAAATCATAGCATGATAACTATATTTCAATTATAGATCCTAAGATTTGGAATTTTCTATCCGAACTCTAAGGAACTTTAGCAACAGAGTTCAAAAGAGGCAGTCAGAACTCACAGGATCAGCATGGAAAAAGCCATGAGATAGAATTTGTTCCAAGTAGGATTCAACAGCATATCGACCCAACCTGTAGAGAGTAACAAAACAGAAGAATAACAACCAACTAATATAAAATAAGTTCTCAGTTTCACAAACATACGAGTCAAGAGCATATTAGTTGAAGATCACATGCTAACAGAAGTTAACAACAGGAGATTATTCTAACCTTTTACGATCAACACCCAATTGGTCTAAAGCCTGTATTTTGTTTATTTTGATCCCTGGGACATACTCCATTGTGAGAAGCTACATGGCAGAAAATAACTCATAAATAAATAAGTGGGTACAAATAACTTTAACAAGTGTTTGATCAACAAAAACAAAATTTGTGTTAAAGTTCCTAGTTACTTATAAAAACCTGTGGAGTTGTGCATTCCCAGAAAATTGTTGGGACTTTGACGTAATCCATATCTTTAAAATTACTTGCAAAAAGTTCTGCATTAGCAGCTTCCTTGGTGTAATCAATCTCCTGAATGTCAAATACTATTAGCCATGTGTCATAAATAGTGATTGAAGAATTTTAAAGAAAGAAAAATATTGATGATAATTTATGCTGGCAATGCATTAAGAAACAAACCTATAAGTTATAATAATCATAAGTCATGTTAGAATTTATTAGTTCTGCAACTCTACAATTTACAGAAGTTAAATTGAAGAAGAAATCCTAATCACTTCAATTTAAGCAAGTCCATCTTGAAAAGTTTTATCATATGCCAAACCCATACAAGCTTTCTTTGGTGATAAATCACTAGTCAGCTTGAGCTTTTTGATTTTGTTTGAGTTTTGCACCAATTTTGGGAGAAAAGGGTTCAGAAACCAATAATGTATAACTGATTATATCTTCCTGTGCCCTGAAAAAAAAGCAAAACAAAAAAGAGAATGAAAAACAGAGAGACTGGCAGGCTTCAGTCAGTCGAGTATAGCATGCTCGTGGCATAGCCTTTTAGGAGGTCACCACTCCCGATGCTGTCCCACTGGATGAAGAGCTCAGAAACAGTAAAGTCCCTCTCAGGACACTTGCTCTACCCAGGCTGAAGCTTATGCCCTCCTGAATCTGAACTACAACAATGTGAGCCATCTTGTCTTGACAGTCATGCTCTTCTTAGAAGACTCCTAACATGAGATTATGACAGAAGAACTGGGTTGGCCACAAGTTTCTCACATCACCTATGATACTTGATGTTGATTTCATGTTTTTTACACTAAGATTCTAGTGAATATTGAAACTAATAATTAGAAAGAGTGAGTGGCACTCGGGGAGTACCATGAATGGAGATCACAATATCTTTCAATAAGAGAATCTGAGAGGAAAGTGAGACAGAGGTGAGATAGCGAACAGACTCAAGGGCTGCCCTCCTATAATCCCAAAAGCGTGGGGAAGGAGGCCCATTTAGGGAGTGAGTTAGCGTCACTCCATCTATTTCAAAGAGTGGTGCTCAGGAGTACCATGAATGGGAAGCCAAACAACTATATAGAATAATTAGCCTACAATGAATGCATACCCTAATGAATGGGAAAGAGTGAGTGGTACTTGGGGAGTACCACAAACGGTACAGCTAAGAGACCAGAGGATATTGGTGCTCCAACTAAGACAAATTAACCTCATCCTTAAGAAAGTGAATCAAGGAAGCTCCTTATTGAGCTAATATATGATTAGTCTTGTGGGACTGAAGGCGAACCAAGTGGAACAGCTCGCATTTACGCAGGTCCTTGTAATCCTGCTGAGGTATATCCTATCCACAGATTCTGTGCCTCATAGTTGTGCTCAATGATAGCTCATTCTAATCAGCTATGGAGAAACCATTCAGTATTTTACCATATTAGAGCACACATATCTGTAAAATCATAGACTGGCACAATATCAGCTCTCTATCACAACTAACAGTTGTTGTGCTTTTCCCCATTTATCTTGTTGCTCATCCATGTCAACATTCTTATTTTGGCTGGAGTTAAAGTTGCTCATTGAAGCACGACCAGATTAGTAATAACAAAGACTTTAGTAGGAAAAGTCAACAAGTCTACACAAAAATAGATTCCCATAAGCAATTGGAGAACAACAAGAGTAAATAGTGACTTTAATCATTTGAGCAATAACAAAGATGAGGCAATAAAGGGGAATATCATTACCTGATACAAGACACTAGCACATTCATCATAAATTGCGACCCAATCCCTTTTTGCACCATCAGACTTTGGATCAACCTTTTGGAGATACTCTGCTATTACCTGTAAACAGTGGCCAACGTCCAGTGTCAGAATTTGAACCCTCAACATGAGCGAGAAAACATAGAATTTTCAAGTGCCAAGAAAACTAACTCTCAGGTTTTTAAGATCAATATCAAAAAGGTCCTTGAGACCAGGTCTTTGTACTTTAACCACAACTTCCAGTCCCTTCAGTCTTGCACGGTGAACCTGACCTGCATTAAATAACCAAACAAATATGTACATTAAGGAGAAAAAATTATGACGTTAGAATTCACTAATTTATATGCTATTGCATTAAACAGGGCAATCAACCAACATTAATATTACCAAGACTTGCGGCAGCAATCGGTTCGTAATCAAACCGATCAAATGTATCATCTACTGGTGCTCCAAGCTCTTCTTCCACTATAGATATTGCAGTCTCTGATGGAAAAGGAGGAACTTGATCCTGCAGAAGAATTTCAATTCAATTCTTCCCAATTTTGAAGAAATAAGCAGACCTAACAGGAAATAAAACCAGCCAAAAAGAACTCATGATGGGGAATTTCTTGAAATATTACTACCATCAGGAAAGAATCTTGGTGGAAATTTCTTTGCCACAATATTAATTTGGAAAGACATTGTAGAAGCAAAGGAGATTGAAATCTGAAGAATTTGGTGGAATTAAGAGAAAAGTGTTGACACCTGAAGTTCAGACAACTGATCAACATATTCCTGAGCAAGAATGTCTACTCTAGTGGAAAACTGCTGACCAATTTTGATGAATGTAGGACCCAATCTTAATATATTTTCCTTTAACCACTTTGCAAGAGCTTTTCTCCTAAGTATTTTTTTCTCCTCTGTCATTCCTCCTGCAAAGATACTTCTATAAGTTTAGACAGAATGATAGAAAACATAAGAGTAATGAACCCAATATGAAGCATAATGAATGGGGAAAAAAAAGCTTAGCTACATTCTAGAGGCCAATCATGCCTATATATTAACTAAAAAGGACCCAAAAAAATAAAATAAAATAAAATATATGCCTAAAAGCATGCATTCCGAAGCATCTCTTACAAGAATAAGACCTAAAATTTTTAAAAGACAGGTCCCAATCAATGAGTTAAAATGGAACAAAAATGTAGCTAAATCAACTAACTAAGCATGGCCAAAGATCCGACAGACCTCGATAAGAGAATTTCTGGTTGTTCAACCAAGCTCTGAAGATGAATGTGAAAACAAATCCCCATATTTCTAATGTCCTTTGAATCGTGGAGTAGGTTTTAAATCTACTCCAACGGCCTCCAGGCGCAACTGAAACCTAACTCACAAACCAATTCAGTCTCAATTAAAAAATCAATCATTATTATTCGATTCTATTGCAACACGAAATTCCAATCATAATGACAAAGGAATAAATATTACGTACCTCAACTTGTTGTTGTCCTGTGCGCTTAAACCACGCCTCTTCTTTCCCTATCTCTTCTATTCTCTTCTGCCGCCCTTTCTCCCACAATTCCGCCTCTCCCTCCGCCGCAATTTCAGCGCTGCCGTTCACGTACTTAGCCAAACTTCCATTTTCCTTCACACTCACACTGCCGTTCGAATAACTCCCGATCAATGATCCATTTAAACCGTAATCATCTTCACTATTGCCACTACTAGTAGTAGTAGAAGCAGCAGCGGCGCCATTTCCACTTGTAACTTGTTTTAACAGCTCGCTCTCCCTCTCTTGAATCGCCAGACTCTCTCCTCTACTAGCCCGAACGGGAGTCCGGAGACCGAGACAGAAAGGGAGAGCGTTGATCCTAATAGAAATAGGAATTTTAGAGAGGAAAAGGCGGTGCTTAGGAGTTGTTTGTGGATAGAGAAAGGTGAGGTCTGGTAGAGGCGAAGAGGCCATTAGTTGAAATTTTTAGCTCTTCAAAAGGATGAAAACTAAACGCTAACTTTCATGGTTCGAAAGAGAGAATGGAGAGCGGTTTGTTTGTGGTGTGGAAGTGAAGGAGGAAGAAGAAGAAGAAGAAGGCAGAGCGAAAGAGAAAGAAAATAATAATAAATGAAAAAGGTAGGAAATTAAGGGGATGGTTATGGGGACGACACGTGGAAAAGAAAAGATTAGTGAATGCAGATTTGCGGGGTTTTGATTGGGCGTGAGATTTCTAGACTGCTAATGAGCCACAAAGGTCATTTGGATTACTTGTCTTTGCTGGAATATTTTTTACGCTTTTTGGCTTACCTGTCATTTTGGAGAACGTGAAAAGTTTGCATAGTTTTCCACTTGAAAATCCAACGTCAACCTGACCCAAAAAAGGTGATATAAACTCAATTCTAAGCCAAAATAAACTTAAAATTATCTGAAAGTTTTTAAATTAGATCGAATTGATAATAATTCATTTAATAAATCATATTAAAATTAATTAACTTGTAACTTAATTCAATTAATTCAATCATAATATAAAAAAGTTTATTACTTATAAAGATAAAATAATTAAAATAAAAAAATAAATTTATTTCAAAAAATATTTAAATTATTTAATTAAATTTATATTTAAATTTAACTTTGATATTTTTATTTAAAATATAATGAAATTTTTATATTTTATTAATTTTACTATGATTTTTATGTGTCAAAATTACAATTTATTATGATAAATTATTCAATAATAATAAAAATTATTTATTGTAATAAATAATTTTATAATAATTTTAAATTATTTAATACAATAACAAATATTATTATAATAATATTACTTCTATTTATACATAATTTAGTGAACTCTATATTATGATAAAATATTACGATGAAAGAGTATAATTTATCTTATATGTTTACTTATTATGACAAAAATTTTGTGGACCTAATGATTAAGAAAATTTAAATATTTTCATGAATTTTCAATTGTATCTAAAATTCCTAACTCAGTCAATTACACTCTAATTTAATGAATTGAGTTGAATTATACTAAAAGTCTAAATCAACAGTAAATAAAATATATATTTAGACTTAATTAACCATTATATTTTTCAATTAGTTTTATCAAATTCAAAATTAAGTTTAAATCTTGCTAAAATAATATTTTTCTTTTTACTCAATTTAAATATTTTTTCACAAAAATATCAAAATTTTATTTGTATTTTAGTTGATATATAAATAATTTTATATAAATTTATGTTTTAAAATTATAAATTTTGTTTTTATATATTTAAATAATAAATTAATAAATCTAAATTTTTACCATAATTTTTTAAATGATTTAATATATAAAAGAAATTTATCACAATTTTACTTTTTTATAATAATTGTAATATATTTGATAATAAAATCACATACTAAGACAAAAATATTTTTATCATACAAATTTTTATCATAATACACAAATTTTTTTATAATAAATTATTATTTTTTATTATTGAACATTATATGTTTGTTTGTAAATTAATTTAAATTATGATATATGATTTGAATATAATTTAATGTGAACTTAATTCAATTATTTTAATTATATAGAGTCATTTGCTTTTAAAAAATAAATTATATTTATTTAGAGATGACGATGAAGAGAGGATTATTCGCTCCCCACGCGAGGATCTGCCTCAATTAAGTGGGGAATTCTTGCCCTTTTTTTTCCCATGGGGCAATGGTGAGGATTACATCTCTTGCCTCCAAGTCCTTATAAAGACCCCTAAAGTGGATTTTCGTGAAATTCAAAAATATAATATATATTTTATAAATTTTTATATATTCGCTATATGTATATTTTGTATTTATTAAATGTATATATAAATATTTTATGTATATAATTATATATTTATTAATTTATAACTTAAAATATTTTTATTTTATAATATAATAAATCATATTTTTAAAAGAAATAAATTTAAAAGTAATAGAAAAAAATAAAAAATTTTTGCCCCGCGGAAATCTCCATGGGGTGGGGAATCCCAACGGAGGCAGGGAAGTGGAAAATTCCCCTCATGTTATCATTCTTAAATTTATTAAGCATTTAAATAAAAATAAAAAACTTTAATCAAGTTTTATTTTATATAAAAAATTTTAATCAAATTTTATTTTATATAAAATCTATCTTACTAAAAATAATTTTTTAAGATAAAATTAGTATTTCTCTTTTAAGAAATTATGAAAAAATATTGTATAAATGATAAAAAATTCTAATAGACATTTTAAAATTGAATAATAAATTATCTGACTTAATATGAAACATCACTTTTAAGAAAAATTTGAACCCGACTTGAAACTTGGGGCGACCCAAACTCGAACCAGACCCAAAAAATACATCAACCAAAAAATGACCTAAGCAGAATATGAAACACTCTGAAATAATCCGACTGACTTGTTTTGTCACCTCTAATTGTGACCAAAATAACATTTAAAGATGTCAAATCTATTCAACATATATGAAAAGTGAATGAACAAATAAAATTATTTTATAAATAAAATAAATAATTTTATATATACAATGAAAATAGAGTTGTGTTTGACTTTTTAATGTTTTTGCAAATAAAAAAAATAAATCAAAAAATATAAAATTAAATCAAGTGGATATAAAAAATATTTACATGAATAAATTTTACATTTAATTTTTTTTTTAAAATATAGTCAAATATTATTTTAAGAGCGGTGGCATAGTCATCCTTCCTTCCAATATGTATCATTGCTCTTTACAGAACATAATCTAAAGTGGGCCAAGTGTGAGAAATTACTTCATAAATCTCAAACATATTAATATATTGATACATGTGATTTATTTAAAAATATGAAAAATAAAATTTGTATTTTTATAAAAGATGATGATTTTATTTTAGAAAAATATGAAGTTGATTCAAAATTTGATAAATTATACAATTCAATTTACGAATAATAATAATAATAATAATAATAATAATAATAATAATAATAATAATAATAA